>JXCR01008224.1:126317-141948 GCA_002079205.1 Phalaenopsis hybrid cultivar | reverse complement strand
TTATCATTTTAAGAAGAAAGATAAAGAAAACTACTTATAATCCATGGAGAAAATAAAACCACACTATATTTTAAAAGAAAAAAATCTTTGTCAAATCAACAACAAGTTTTAATTAAAACTAAAAGTAGCCTAAAACAAAAAAAATAAAAACTTATCTCAAGTCCTCCACCAAACTCTTGAAGTTCCTTTGAATCTCTTCTCTTTTACAATCACTCAAAACAAAATAACAAAAAGGATAAAGTAAATAAAAAGTTGTTCCTGAAAATCTCCTGAACAAACTCCCTAGAAAAGAACATTCAAAACTTGCCAATATTTTCAGGACTCTTTTCTAAGTCCTCTTTTCTTTATTTTATAATTTTCCAAGATGTGCATTGGGATCTCTTCAAAATGTGTCTTGATTCGATGTATTTTCCCAAGAGATGCATCCCTTCATGATAATTTTCGTCCATGGTGGTTACAACCTCCTATTAAGCCAATGGGTGCCTCAAAAACCTCTTTGAAATTTGTGAGAACCGATTTTACTAGTCTAGTAACTGCCACTGGCGCTTAAGTGCAGGGTCTCGGTGCTGCCTTCTCTGTTAACTGATGCTTAAGCGCCGGATCTGGCGCTCGGGCGCCAAAACTATTTTGCACAATTTTTCACCTTTTTGCTCCAACTTTGATCCTTTTTCACTCCTTTAAGCATGTTTTCCATTTTTACTTCTATCTACAAGAAAGACGCAAAAATACCTTCCATTAAAGCGCAATATCTCAAAAATAAGTATAAAAATGTGTCTAAAAACACTATATTTTTTAGGTATATCAAAATCCCCTAAACATAAAATGTTACTTGTCTTCAAGTGACACTTCAATCTTTAAAAACCAAATATGTATGATATGTATATGAGATTCTTTAGGAGTTACTAAAATTTAGATTTAGAAATATAGTAGTCCAATTTAGAAAAAAATAATTAGTAAATGAGACCAACTTAAAGTTTGAAAATTTTTAATGTTAAGAACTATGAAAATATGAGTTTTTATCTAATTCAAAAATATTGTAAGTTCTCTAAATATAGGTTTTAGTTATTTTATTTTCTCTACTTAAAATTTTTTATTAAAAAATAATTTTACTTACTATATTATATTTATAAGCTTAAAATTTTATCAAGTCTTATACTTAAAAAAAATCAAACGTAGAATCAATTTTTAATTAGACACTAATCCTCAAGCTTCTCCTCCCTTACATTTCTTTTCTTTTCTTTTTCTTTTTCTTTTTCATTTTCATTTTCTTCTTCTTTTTCTTTGTCTTTTTCAGGCAAGGATTACTATATCAGGATAGGTCTTTAATGATTTTGAATTCCACTTGTCCTTTCCTAAAGTAAAGTCCTGATATAATAATTTTACTTATGGACATTATAATAGTTTTGAAAATCATTTTAATAAAATAAATTTAAGTATTAAGAATAAAAGTCTAAATTATCTAATTTTTTTCAAAAATACAATTTTTCTTACTAAAGATAGTCACTTATATTAATCATTTTCTATACTAAAAATTTTTAACTTAAAGTTTTTCTTCATTACTTAAAATTTTAACAAAATTTTCTTACTTATTTCAAAAATCAAAATTTACTTACCTAATATAACTTCATATACAAAATCAATTTTTCTTTTAAAATCAAATTCACTTGTAGTACATTTGAGAATAAATAAAATTCCAGTTTTGAAAATATTTTTCATCCCCCCAAACTTAAATTTTTTATAGATCAAACAGTTTAGCATCAGATAATTATATAGACAGGTAATGAAAATTAAAATAACATGCTAACATGAATTTTTACATCCTAATTATACAAGTATAAAACTAAAGACATGAGTAAAATTAATTTTTGATCAAATTTTCTATATTTATTTTATTTTAACATGTAGAGATTTAATAAACTTCTAAACAGTGGGTATAAAAGCAAACAACATTATAACATGATAAAAGAAAAATATAAGGCAGTAGTTTCTGAATTTCAAGTTTAATATCTATGCTAGCAAGATTTTCTACTTTATAACAAATATTAAGTTAAGTTCTAAACTAACTAAATCATAGTACTAAACACAAAACAACAATTACTATCCTAAAATTTTAAAAATGAAATACTATCTAACGTAATAATCACAACAACAACAGAACATAAAAATTCAAAACACAATATAAAACGTAGTCCCAAAACAACACGCAGATGCAAATGTAGGAGACTCAAACCACATAGTTCACATCATATTACAACCATAAAATGAATCTCTCAGCTTTACTCTTCATCCTTAGTATCACCGTTGTACCATTTTTCTGCAGGCTCATAATCAGGATATTGAGGATATGGAGGAAATTGCACTCCTGGTTCACCTCTAATCAGGCTGTCTAAAGATGAGTGAAATTTCTCTTCATAATCACTCTTCCTTCTATTATAACTAGTAGTATGATCTGTAAAACACTCTAAATTTTGTACCTTATCAGCGGTAAAATTGATATTGTCCATCATCTTATGCAATACCTCATCCCGAGTCTTGGTATCGCCTCTAGATGTAGAAGTACGAGAAGTAGATGGTCGTGATGAAGATGCAGCAGAGGTGGATGCAACAGATGTATCTAATCCATAACTTCTAAAAAATCCTCCTCTCCAGCCAAAAATCGAATCATAAGAATAAGTCTTCACATTCACCTTCGTAATGGGGTTTAGAAGTAATGAAACGTCCTCCCAACTATCATACTTCACTCTAGCCTGCTCGTATAATGAAAATATCAAGGAAGCAAATCCCATACCTGCAGTAGTATCAATAGTAGTTGAACTGATGATAGTGTGATAGATCAAAGCTTCTATGTTGATGGGCTTTCCCTCCTGAATACAATAATTCAATGTTGCTCTCTCTCTGGTCACTTCACTAAGATGATTGGTCAGAAGCTGATGAGCAGAAATGAAATAATGTCAGGCCTTTGAAGGTGCACATAACTTTGAAATTGGGAAATTTACTCTCTTCTCATTGGTTATCTTCCAAAGTCCTCTCCCAATAGTCAAATATGAAATAATCTCGTCTAACACTACTTCAGTAAAACTATAATTCACATAAAAATATAAAGTCTCCGATGGTAAATGGTAAAACAAGTTGATTACCTCTGGAGTAAAAGGTACCAACTTCCCTCTAACCATAACTCGATCGTCTTCAGCCTCTGGGAGATTCGAATAAAACTCCCTCACAACAGAAATCACTGTGACGACAGAGAAACAACAGAACTGTTTCCATTATCGGCGGACTATCAGGTCTTCTACCTCTCCACCTGGACTTTTGAAACATCGCTCCTAAATCAATTCTCATGTTTGTACAGCGTCACTATATTGATCTTGAGCTTTTGAACCAAAAACTTGCTTGGATCAAATGGGCTCTTTCCTTTCTCCTTTTCATTCTTGGTGTCATTCTACAAATTTGATAAATTCCAAAAATAACTTTAAAAAATCAAGTTTAAATCACTAAGCTAAACTTTCAAAAGCACTAAATAAACTTCCCAAGCAATTTCTATATATTTTTCTTTACTTTTCACCATGAATAGTAAATTTTCAAAATCTTCCAAATGTGCTTAAAATATATGGTGAAAATCCAAAATTTTTGCATAGAAGTAAACCTCTTACCTTAAGGAACTTGGATCTAGCAAATCTCACTCGATTCCATAAAGAAATCTTCAAATTCCACTTGCCCTAGCCCTCAAAATTGAGACTTTGAGTTGGGGAAGATGATAGGAGGTGTTAAAAATGGTATTTTCGGACTTAAAATTTACTTTTAACCATTCGTGAACTGATTTTTGTGAATCGGCGCTTAAAGCGCTGGTAAGTGGCACTTAGGCGCCTGCCTCTTGGGTTAGCTCGCGCTTAAGCACGAGATGTGGTGCTTAGGCGCCAGTGCACAACTTTTGAAATTTTTAATTTTAAGTAAAATGCACTATTAGCCTAAGTAAACCACCCCTAAATGGTCTCATTGCACTTAATGACTATTTTACTTCCTATAACTCCCTTCTCTCTCAAAATTCTCCATAATAATTAATTCAATTGGAGACTAAAGATAACACATTTTCAAAAATACAAAATTGTATTAATTCACAAACAAGTACAAACACATTTAACACTTAGTTCTCTCTCCAAATAGTCTTGGATGAGAAAATTTTTCTAAGTACAAAACACTTAACACACATTTACAATTAAACACATAAGTGACACAAACACTAAACACAAGACATAAACACTAACACACTTAAAAACATGACTCCAAACACACAATTCCTAACACTTAACTTAATTCCACTCTTCATTAGAAGGAATGAATTCTAGTCTTTCAGTAGTCTCTTCAGGAATATAGAGTTGATAAAACAGACAGTGGTGACGAGCTCTAATACTATCATCTTCGATCCACTTTTGCTTAAGGAACATAACCTTATCCACTTCCTCTACAAAACTGGTATGGTTGAATTGCATCCTAATTTGCCACGCAATATGTTCTAGATGAGCATGCAATTCAAGCACCTTAGTCTCTAATATAGATATAGTATTCTCCATCTTGTTGATCTTCTCCAATATTCCTTCAATACTAATGGCTAAGAAACAGTTATACATCTCTTGTGCACTTTGACTAATGAACTTCTTCTTCATGGCTTCTTCCTTCTTCTTCAAATTCATCTCCCATGAAGACAATTTCTCTAAATCTCTCTCTTTCTTAGACTTTTAGGGCTTAAAATAATCCGGGGTGAAATTCTTTCACAAACCCCTTCTATTTATAAGCCTAATTCCC
Organism: Phalaenopsis hybrid cultivar; assembly: GCA_002079205.1. Taxonomy (NCBI): domain Eukaryota; kingdom Viridiplantae; phylum Streptophyta; class Magnoliopsida; order Asparagales; family Orchidaceae; genus Phalaenopsis; species Phalaenopsis hybrid cultivar. The sequence continues at coordinate 137,148 of JXCR01008224.1, read as the reverse complement.
CCTCATAACTTCTAGGAACGACTAGAAACTGCCAAGACATATTTATTCCAACTAAATTGTAGTTATACCTTCTAAAAATCAAAATTTGCACATGTGATTAAATTGTCGCGCTTAAGCGCCAGATCTGGCGCTTAGCGCCAGTGCACATTTTTGGACCAGTCAACTTAACGTCCAAATTCTTATTCTAACATGTCTAGGTTATTAAATAAAGGCTAAAAATCATTACTAGCACATAATAAATTCAAAATTACTACCCCAAATTTCTTAATCAGACTCAAAACAATAATCAAAGCAAAAATACACTGATAACTATGGATTGCCTCCCACAAAGCACATGGTTTTACGTTGTCAGCCCGATGTAACCAATACTCATTCTGGTTGATCCAACATCATTCCATCATTATATTTATGCTGATCTCCTATATAATAAGGTTTTAGTCTGTGTCTATTCACTTTAAAAATTTTCTTATAATTAGGATCTTTAATATCCACAGCTCCATAAGGATAAACTTTTATCACAACAAATGGGCCCATCCACATGGACTTAAGTTTACCTGTCTTTAATATCCACAGCTCCATAAGGATAAACTTTTATCACAACAAATGGGCCCATCCACCTGGGCTTAAGTTTGCCTGGAAATAATATTAATATTGCATTATATAGCAAAACTTGTTGCCATGACTGAAAATTTTTAGTAAGAATCTTTCAATCATGCCACATTTTCTTCTTTTCTTTATAAATCTTAGCACTCTCATAAGATTCATTCCTTATCTCTTCAAGCATATTTAATTGTAACAATCTTTTCTCACCAGCATCTTTTAGATTATAATTGAACTCTTTAATAGCCCAATATGTTTTATGCTGAAGTTCAACTGGTAAGTGACAAGCTTTCCTAAATATTAGTCTATATGGGGACATTCCTATAGGAGTTCTATATGCAGTCCTATAAGCTCACAAAGATTAGTCAAGTTTGAATGACCAATCCATTCTTTTTAGATTCACAGATTTTTTCATAATTCTTTTAATTTCCCGATTGGATAATTCAGCCAAACTACTTGTCTGAGGATGATAAGCAGTAGCAATCCTATGATTTATATGATATTTATTTAATAACTTCCCCAAAATGGAATTTCAAAAATGACTTCCCCCATCAGTAATGATAACTCTTGGCATCACAAATCTACAAAATATGTTCATTTTTAAAAATTTTGCAACACTTTGAGCATCACAGCGAGGTAAAGCAACAGCTTTTATCCCTTTTGATACATAGTCCACTACTAACAAAATATATAAATTTTTGAAAGATGGTATAAATGGTCCTATGAAATCTAATCCTCAACATCAAATATTTCAACTTTTAGCATATAATTGAGGGGCATCTCATTTCTTGTAGAAATATTGCCTACTCTTTGACATCTATCAAAAGTTTTGATATAAGCATTAACATCTCTAAAAATTATAAACGAATAAAATCCAGATTGTAGAATTTTGTATGTTTTTTTATCAACACCAAAATGTCCCTTAAAATCAGAATTATGATATTTTTGGATAATTTCATAAGTTTCTTCTAATTGTACAACATCTTCGAATGATCAGATCCTTTCCTTGTTTATATAAATATGGGTCATCCAAAAAATAAGGCTTAGCTTCAGAAATAAATTTCTTTAATATAAATATGGGTCATCCCAAAAATAAGTCTTAGCTTCAGAAATAAATTTCCTCATTTGTTAAATATGGGTCATCCCAAAAATAAGTCTTAGCTTCAGAAATAAATTTCCTCATTTGTTTGTATATCATTCCATAGGGTTTAAGATCACTGACAATATAGTTCACAATGTCGGCATACCACATAACACACCACTCATTTACAGTGAACAATCTTTCATCTGGAAAATATTCATTAATTTCTTTTTCAAAACAAAGTGGTTTTTTTAATTCAAGCCTGGAAAAATGATTAGCAATTTGATTTTCAGTTCTCTTAAGATCAATTATTTCAAAATCAAGTTCTTATAAAAGAAGAATCCAACTTGTAAGTCTTGGTTTGATACCCTTCTTTTTCATTAATTACTTAATAGCAAAATGATTTGTATGCACTATACAATGAGTTCCAATCAAATATGATCTAAATTTATCAAAGGCATATACTATTACTAATAACTTTTTTCAGTTGTTGTACATCAAATATGATCTAAATTTATCAAAGGCATATATTATTGCTAATAACTCTTTTTCAGTTGTTGTATAATTAATTTGAATTTTATTAAGAGTTTTACTAGCATAGTAAATAACTTTAAAAATTTTATAATATATTTGTCCTAAAACAACTCCAATAGCATAATCACTTGCATCACACATAAGTTCAAATGGTTTTTTCCTAATTTGGTGAAACTATAATTGGTGCAGTGATTAATTTTTTTTCTAATAATTTAAAAGCTTTTAGGCAGTCCTCATCAAAATTGAAAATTACAACAGTAAATGGCATAAAGGCTTAGCAATCTTAGAAAAGTCCTTAATATATCGCCTGTAGAATCTAGCATGTCCTAGGCTTAGCAATCTTAGAAAAGTCCTTAATATATCACCTGTAGAATCCAACATGTCCTAAAAAACTCTTTGAAAAGTCTTTAATATATCGCCTGTAGAATCCAACATGTCCTAAAAAACTCCTAATTTCTCTTACATTTGTTGGATATAGTAAATTAATGATCACTTGAATTTTAATAGGATCTAATTTCATACAATTTTTTGATATTTGATGACCTAATATAATTCCTTCTGCTACCATAAATTGGCATTTTTCCCAGTTTAGGACTAAATTTGTTTCTTCACAATGTTTAAGAAATTTAGATAAATGTTCTAAACATGAGTAAAATGAAGTTCCAAACACTGAAAAGTCATCCATGAATACTTCAATCCCTTTTTCAATTAAATTCTAAATTTGTTTCTTCACAGCGCTTAAGAACTTTAGATAAATGATCTAAACATGAGTCAAATGATTTCCAAATCACTGAAAAGTCATCCATAAAAACTTCAATCCCTTTTTCAATTAAATCACAAAAAATTGTCATCATATATCCTTAAAATGTAGCAGGGGCATTACATAAACCAAAGGACATTCTTCTAAAAGCAAAAGTAACATAAGGACGGCTAAATGTTGTTTTCTCTTGACCCTCAGGAGATATTTGAATTTGGTGATAACCGATATATCCATCCAGAAAATAAATGTATTTATTCCCAGTTAGTCTATCCAGCATTTGATCTAAAAATGGTAGTGGAAAATGATCGTTCCTAGTATCAACATTTAATTTTCTATAATCAATGCATATTCACTATCCTGTAACTTGTCTAGTATGTATTAACTCATTATGATCATTAACAGTTACAGTTACTCTTCCATTCTTAGGAACACAGTGAATTGGACTAACCCATACACTATTTGAAATAGGGTATATAATTCTAGCATCTAACTACTTTAAAATTTCTTTATTAATAACCTCTTTCATAATAGGATTTAATATCCTTCGTGGATCAGCCCTGAGTTTGCAGTTTTCTTCTAGATTAATTCTATGCATACAAATTGAAGGACTGATTCCTTTAATATCAGCAATTGTCCATCCGAAGGCTTTTTTAAAATTTTTCAAAATTTTCATGGACTTTTCTTCTTCTTCCTTTATTAACTTTGAGAAAATTATAATAGGTNAAAGATTGATTCCTTTAATATCAGTAATTGTCCATCCAAAGGCTTTCTTAAAATTTTTCAGAATTTTCATCAGCTTTTCTTCTTCTATCTTTGTTAGCTTTGAGGAAATTATAACAGGTAAAGTTNATGCATACAAATTGAAGGACTGATTCCTTTAATATCAGCAATTGTCCATCTGAAGGCTTTCTTAAAATTTTTAAAAATTTTCATCAGCTTTTCTTCTTTTTCCTTTGGTAACTTTGAGGAAATTATAATAGGAAAAGTAGAGGAATATCCTAAAAAGGCATATTTTAAATGTTCAGGAAGTAATTTCAACTCAAGTTCTGGAGGTTTTTCAATAGATGGACAAAATGATTTATCTTTGTCTATCATGTCCAAAATTTCAAAACTTTCTTGAACATAACTTGAATCTTCCTTAAAAAGGTTTACACATTAATCTAATTCCTCTTCTTGCGCGTGTTCCAAATTTTTTTCTTCAGATTTTTCTTCATAACTAGTCTTGAAATGACATTCGCTCATATATCTTATAACATCCATTCTATAACATTCATCATCTTTACCTTTTGTAGAGTATTTCATTGATTTTGAAATGTTAAAAGTAATAGTTTGATCATTCACGCTCATTGTTAATTCCTCTTTCTGCNTCCTTAAAAAGGTTTACACATTGATCTAATTCCTCTTCTTGCTCGTGTTCCAAATCTTTTTCTTTAGATTTTCTTTCATAAATAGTCTCAGTTATCTTCTAACATCCACTCTATAGCATTCATCATCTTTACCTTTTGCAGAGTATTTCATTGATTTTGAAATGTTAAAGGTAACAGTTTGATCATTGACGCGCATTATTAATTCCCCTTTCTGCACATCATCATGTCTCTACTTGTGGCTAGGAAAGGTCTCCCCAAAATGACAGGTATCTCTTTATCTTCCTCCATATATAGCACAATGAAATCAATAAGAAATATAAATTGATCCAGTTTCATTATGACATCTTCTATAACTCCTTTAAAAAAGGTTATTAAACGATCTGCTAACTAAAGAGTTACAANTAAATGTTCAGGAAGTAATTTCAACTCAAGTTCTGGAGGTTTTTCAATAGATGGACAAAATGATTTATTTTTTCCTATTGTGTCCAAAATTTCAAAACTTTCTTGAACATAACTTAAATCTTCCTTAGAAAGGTTTACACATGAAGGCTAACTCTTGCTTTAATTTTTAAACACTAAGACAAAATTTGGGTGTTTTAGTCTGTCATCTTAAAATCTCTAATTCTACGCCCAACAATGTATATTTTCCTATTTATTTGCACTTAATTCTATGAACAAAATATTCCTTCATGGAATCAAGTGTGGTTCCACTTTGTTGAGAGTTACACCACTCTCTTGGGACTTAATGCAATTATAATGAATTTTAATACTACAACNCCAAAACTTCAAAACTTTCTCGAACATAGTTTGAATTTTCCTTAAAAGGATCTTCACATTGATTTAATTCCTTTTCTTGCACGTGTTCCAAATATTGAACTTCATATTTTTCTTCATAAGTAGTTCTAAAATGGCATTCACTTAGATATCTTATAACAGCCATCCTATAGCATTCATTATCTTTACCTTTTGTAGGGTATTTCATTGAATTTAAAATGTTAAAAGTAACAGTTTGATCATTGACACGCATTGTTAATTCCCCTTTCTGTACATCTATCATTGCCCTTCTTGTGGCTAGGAAAGGCCTCCCCTAAATGATAGGTATCTCTTTATCTTTCTTCATATCTAGCATAATGAAATCAACAGGAAAGATAAATTAATCCACTTTCACTAGGACATCTTCTATAACTCCTTTAGGGTATGTTATGGAACGATCTGCTAACTGCAAAGTTACCGTAGTAGGGGTTATTTCTCCTAATCCCAATCTTTTAAATATTCATAATGGCATAAGGTTAATGCTTGCACCTAAATCACATAAAGTTTTCCCATAAAATATGTCTCCTATTGCACATTAAATTGCAAAGCTACCAGGATTTTTAAGTTTTTCAGGAAGCTTCTTCTGAATTGTCGCACTGCACTCATCACTAAGTGTAATAGTCTTATTATATTGAAACTTCATTTTCTTGTTGAGAATATCCTTCATAAACTTTACATAGCTCGGCATTTGTTTTAAGGTTTCAGCAAATCAAATATTAATTGTCAGCTTCTTAAATATTTCTATAGATTTTGAAAATTGCTTATCCAACTTCTGCTGACGAAGTCTCTAAGGAAATGGAGGTGGTGGTTTTTTCAAATCAATTTTTAGTGAAGAAATAGGTCTTTCAGAATCTTTTGAAGAGTCCTCTTTTGATTCTTCAATTTCTTCTCTCTCTACTTCAATTTCTTTTTGAACCCAACCTTCCAACTCTCTTCTGCTTCTAAGTTAAACGGCTTTTACTTTTTCTTTATTCTGGTCTTTTGGATTTGATTCAGTATTACTAGGAAGTGTTCCTTGGGATTTATTACTTAATGAATTTGCTATTTGCCCAGGTTGAATCTCAATATTTCTAATTGTTGCTCCCTAACTTTGTAATTGATTTCTCATTTATAACACCACTTCTTCTATAGACAACTTATTCTCCTTAAACTGTGTATTATTGTTGAAACCTGGAAGAAAAGTAGATCTATAATTATTATTCCCTTTGTTGTTCTAGTTTCCCAATGGGTTTTCTTGGTTGTTTCCTCATTGCTGATTATTACCACCCGAATGGTTATTCTAGTTAAAGTTGGGGTGGTTCTTCCAACCTGGGTTATAATAATTTGAATATGGGTTATTCTACTTTTTATTTATGACATTCAAAGTTTCTAATGATGCCTGAGAATCTATCATTTGGCCTAATGAATTCTTCTCAATCATGGAAATTGGTTGAGAAAAATTCATTCCAAATTGGTCTAAATTCCTTGAAATTGCAGCAACTTGTTTTTCTAACATGGTAAATGCATAAGTTTCATGAATATTGACTACTTTCTTAGGATTTACCCTCTAGGTAGTCATTTCTTCAATTAAAGCATAAGCATCATGAAATGGTTTTGACATCAATGAACCACTAGCAGTCATTTCTTCAATTAAAGCATAAGCGTCATGAAATGGTTTTGACATCAATGAACCACCAGAAGCGGCATCAATAATTGATCTAAGAGATCCATCTAATCCATTATAAAAAGTTTGAATTATTAACCAATCTGGTATAGCATTGTGTGGACACTTTCTTAAGATTTCCTTAAATATNAAGACAAATTGATCCACTTTCACTAGGACATCTTCTATAACTCCTTTAGGATAGGTTATTGAACGATCTGCTGACTGCAGAGTTATAGTAGTACGGGTTATTTCTCCTAATCCCAATCTTTTAAATATTGATAATGACATAAGATTAATGCTTGCACCTAAATCACATAAAGTTTTCCCATTAAATATGTCTTCTATTGCACATGGCATTGTAAAGCTACCAGGATCTTTAAGCTTTTCAGGAAGTTTTCTGAATTATAGCACTGCACTCCTCACTAAGTACAACGCTCTCATTATCTTCAAACTTCCTTTTCTGTTGAGAATATCCTTCATAAACTTTACATAGCTTGACTCGTTATCTTCAAACTTCCTTTTTCTGTTGAGAATATCCTTCATAAACTTTACATAGCTTGACATTTGTTCAAAGGCTTCAACAAATGGAGTATTGATTGTAAGCTTTTTAAATATTTTCAGAAATTTTGAAAATTGCTTATCCAACTTCTGTTGTTGATGTCTCTGAGGAAATGGAGGAGGTGGTTTTTCTAAATTAATTTTTGGTGGAGAAATAGGTCTTTCAGAATCTTCTGGAGCGTCCTCTTTTGATTCTTCAATTTCTTCTTTATTTTGGTCTTTTGGATTTGATTCAGTACTACTAGGAAGTGTTCCTTAGGATCTATTACTTAATGAACTTGCAATTTGTCCAAGTTGATTCTCAATATTTCTAATTGTAGCTCATTGACTTTGTAATTGATTACCCATTTGTAACACTTCTTCTATAGATAACTTCTTATCCTTAAATTGTGTATTACTGTTGATTTCTGGAGGATAAGTAGATCTATAATTATTATCCCTTGGTTGTTCTAGTTTCCCAATGGGTTTACTTTGTTGTTCCCCCATTACTGATTATTACCACCTGAATTGTTATTCCGGTTAAAGTTGGATGGTTCTTCCAACCTAGGGCATAATAATTAGAATATGGGTTATTTTGCTTATTATTTATGACATTCAAAGTTTCTAATGATGTTTGAGAATCTACCATTTGGCTTAATGAATTCTCTTCAATCATGGAAATTGGTTGAGAAAAATTCATTCTAAATTGGTCTAACTTCCTTGAAATTGCAGCAACTTGATTTGCTAACATAGTAAATGTATCAGTTTCATGAATAGTGGCTACTTTCTTTGGATTTACCCTCTCAGAAGGCTATTGAAAATTATTGGTATCCATCTCTTCAATTAAAACATAAGCGTCATGAAATATTTTGACATCAATGAACCACCAGCAGCGAATCGATAATAGATCTAAGAGAACCAATTAATCAATTATAAAAGGTTTGAATTATTAACCAATCTAGTATAACACGGTGTGAACACTTTCTTAAGTGTTCTTTAAATCGTTCCCATGCTTCATAAATAGATTCCCCTTCAAACTGATTAAAAGATATAATATCATTTCTAAGCTTCACAACTTTTTATGGTGGAAAATATTTAGCAAAGAATTTTTGTGCTAAATCACCCCAAGTTCTGATAGATCCAGGTGCTACCGAATTCAACTACATCTTCGCTTTATCCCTCAGTGAGAAAGAAAATAACCTAAGTCTTATGACATCATCTAAAACACCATCGTATTTAAATGTAGCACATAGTTCTAGAAAATTAGCAAGATGTAAATTTGGATCTTCAGTTGGTGATCTCCCAAACTGATTATTTGATATCATTTGAATAATATAAATTTGGATCTTCAGTTGGTGATCCCCCAAACTGATTATTTGATATCATTTGGATAATAGCTGAATTTGGATCTTCAGTTGGTGATCCCCCAAACTGATTATTTGATATCATTTGGATAATAACAAGTTCTTCAGTTGGTGATCCCCCAAACTGATTATTTGATATCATTTAGATAATAGCAGGTTTAAGCTCAAATTTGGTGATCCCCCAAACTGATTATTTGATACCATTTGGATAATAGCAGGTTTAAGCTCAAATGATGTAGCCACTACAATAGGTTTTTGAATACTATAATGAAGTTTATCTACAGTAGGGTTGGCATGATCTCTTAATGGTCTAAACTCTTGTTGAATTTCAACATTTTGATTATTTTGATTTGTCATTTCTATAATTTTTTTTGGATTTTTCAAAATTTTTAATTTTTTTGGTTTTTCTGATTTTTCTAATAGTTCTTTCAAGTTTAGAATCGTAGGGCACTAGTCCTTAAGAACCTGAACTACGCATACACTAACATAAAATAAAATAAAATAAAACATACAAAATAAGATACAATATTTAAAGTTTAAAGAAGACTTTCTAAAAATAGAAATTTACTTAGTTTTCTTCCTTGGCAATAATGCCAAAAACTTGATCCCTGGATACTTAATGCTTATGCACAGTATAGCAATAGTTTGATGGTATTTTTCACTTATATTTCCTTATTTTGCAACAAAATCAAAAACTTGATCTGAAGAAAAATAAGAATTTAACTTTTTAATTTATATATATTTATATTGGGATACTACGCAAGTATATGTATCGTTATCAAGTAATATAAGACTTTTTTTTAAGGACCTGAATATCGAACCCACATGGAAGATTATGCAATATGCACTTTTTAGAAAGTTTTTCTAATTTAAAAAAGATAATTACTTAAACTAAAAATGATTTTTGTAGGAATTTAAAATTTAAATATTTTTGGTATTTTTGATATTTTAACGAAACAGTAAAAAGATAACTAAAGTTTTGTAGAAGAAAAGTATTTAATATGAAAATATATTTCTTCCTATCATGAATCAGTAATAAGTATAAGAATTCTATTGTAGAAGTATGTAAATTGTGTTGTGCCAAATATGAGTATTAATTTTATTTACTCTTACTAGAGATTCTATAAAGAACATTGGTTAATTTAAAGTTTGAATAATTCTGAAGATCGGCTAGGCAGGGAAGATATTAGCTCTCACTCTAGAGTTCTCTCGATTCCCTCCACCTGGGGGCTTACATTCTCATATCAGAACCTAAAATAATAAACCAAGTTGGGGGTTTTAATCTGCACTTTAAAGTCCTCTAACTCTACACCCATCAATGAATATTTCTCTATTTATTTGCACTCAATCATATGAATTCAGTTCTCATTCATACAACCTCATGTGCTTCTTTTCAATTATTGACTGAGATAATACCAGCCTGGTTCTTACAAGTTCTCACAACAAATTTTAACGNACTTTTTGATTAAGACCTGAATGTCGAACCCACAGGGAAGATTATGCAATATGCACTTTTTAGAAAGTTTTTGCATTTTTAGAAAGATAATTACTTAAACTAAAAACAATTTTTTAGGAATTTAAAATTAAAATATTTTTGGTATTTTTGATATTTTAACAAAACATTAAAAAGATAATTAAAGTTTTTGTAGAAGAAAAGTACTCAATATGAAAATATCTTTCTTCTTATCATGAATCAGTAATAAGTATAGGAATTTTGTTGTGGAAGTATGCAAATTGTGTTGTGCCAAATAGGAGCAATAATATTCTTTGCCCTTACTAGAGATTCTATAAAGAACATTGGCTAATTTAAAGTATGAATAATTCTGAAGACCGGCTAGGCAGATAACATACTAGCTGTCACTCTAGAGTTCCCTCGATTCCCTCTACCTGAGGCTAACATTCTCATATGAGAACCTAAAATAATAAACCAAATTGGGGGCTTTAGCCCGTCACTTTAAAGTTCTCTAACTCTACACCCATCAATGAATATTTCCCTGTTTATTTGCACTTAGTCATATGAACTACATTCCCATTCATACAACCTCATGTGATTCTTTCCAATTGTTAACTGAGATAATACAAGCCCAGTTCTTACATGTACTCACAACAAATTTTAACATCTGGATTGTC
>JXCR01008224.1:113750-125033 GCA_002079205.1 Phalaenopsis hybrid cultivar | reverse complement strand
ATTTATGGACTAAACATAAGATTAACCAATGATTTTCTATGCACTGTATCAGGGTAGAGAATTAAAATTGCTCCTATTTGGCATAATACATATTATAAACATTTATCTCATCTCATTTCACCAGAATTTCCTTATAGTGGGAAGGATGCTTTTTCACATAAGAAACCTTCATTACATAATCATAGTTAGTAGATTAGTAGTTATTATTAAAAATTTGCATTTTAGTTTTGCTAATAGTTAAGTAATTTAGTTTGGTGAATATCTCAACATTCAAAACCAATGACAGTGTTTTCGTTTGATTTTTTGTAAATTTCCTGATAAAATTTATCATTGTTAATTTACACCTTCCGCGTGGGATCAATGTTTGGGGATTAAATAGAAAGTCCATTATTACTTGATAACGATAAGTATACTTGCATAGAATCCCATTATTAATTACCTATAATTATATATATTATACACAACTTACTTTTCATATAAGGATCATGTTTTTCGCACTGTAGTGGTGTGAACTTCATAAATCCTTACATTAAAAAAATCGAGATTAGATTTCTAGTCTCATCAAATATCTTAAAGTTTAGGGACACAAAACCCTCAGGGAAGGGTACGACATTGAATTTTTTAGGGTAAGGTCTAACCTTTAAAACCAATGCACTACCCTTAGATTGAGTTAAGGCCTCCCGAACTTGGTCAACCATTTGCTTAAATTTCTTCTCTAGCATGGTACTCGATAGAGAATCCTTCTTTGATTGCTCCTCCCTGTTTGTTGAGGCAACTTCTCTTCTTTCATCTGTAATATGTATAATTTCTGGTTGATTGACCTCTAGAGAGGCTAATTATGGGGGTTGAGATTGTTCTTGAATTGTGGCCATAGCAGTCATGGCTGCAGCCATCTCTTATATCCTTTTCTCCAGTTGGCTAACTTGCAAATCCCTTAGGAGGATAGCCCTACGTAGCTCATTTACGATGTTCTCTTCGACAAGAGATTGAGCCACACACGCAGATGTAGTGGCTCTAGTCTCAATAATATGGACATCCATGAAATCTTCTTCAAGGTAATCATTATAGTCAAAATCTTCATCATCATCAATGGAGACTCCATATTCCCAAGCCAACTCGAAAATCTCGACTCCGAGCTTTTCAACTTTTCCTTAAATTATTGATTCTTAAATTGCCTTAAGATCTGGAGGACCTTGTTGGACCTCCTCCTCTTGTTCTTCTGTCTCACTGGCAATTGCTGCAATAATGTCAGATACTTCGGACCCTGACTTCATTCAATGATCTTGCCCTGTGGGCTCACTGGACGGTATTGGTACAACAACCTTGGGTACCCACACCTTCTTTGATGGGGATGTCTTGAGATGAAGTGTCTCAATAGAAACATTGGTATGTCGAAGAAGTATGCTCCCCATGGTGTAGAACGACTACAGTACTGAGTAATTTCTTCAACTTTTCCTTTGAAACTTTAGGAATATCCTTGTAATGTGTGATCAGTAGAACTCTTTGACCCAGTCGCGACTTGGCTGGTCAATTTGTGGTCCTGGTGATGGTAGAATTTGTGGTAACTATGGCGGTATAAACTCTGCTTCCCGAGTGGAACTATACGAGAATACATGCAGGAAAAGCTTCAATTAATTTTTGGGATCGTCTGATAGATTTGACTTCCTTTAGAATTTTTTTCTTCATGCGAGGGGATACTGCATGTCCTACTCATCTGAGTAGTTCACTAACTGAGCAACCTTCCTTGACAGCTAGCCTCTTGAAAACTGAACTGACTCGGGTAATAGGAGTGGACTTCTTTCTCTCCCCACCATGGCGGCAGTAGTAGTCTTGGCCTTCTTATAAGAAGGAAAGTCTTGAAGTCAGTTCAGGTTGAATTCAGCAGACGGTTCCTGAAGTTCTGGAGTGGCAACTTTCATTACGACGAATAGGGCCTTCCCAAGGATAACCTCGAGGTCTTCAAATCCAGCTCCGAACTTAATGGCAGGAACGACATTACGAGCTTCATGGCATGACTTGTCGGCAAGTTGAAAGAAAAAGTCAGTGTTGGGAAGGCCATTGCAGCATCTTTAAAATGGAAAGCTCTGAGGTTAGCTATATGGCCTAAACCTTGTAATCTTAGTGCAAGAAATGAAAATTAACAGAGGTTGATCTGTTGACCGAGTAAGTCTTAGTTTTGTGGATTTTAAAATTTTTAGCAAAAAGGTAATTTGAAAGTAGAAGAATTTAATTAATATAAGAAAATTTTAAAGTGCACACAACACAACACTAGTTGATTTAATTTGCAGAACAGCAAATCAAAATCGAAAGGGAGATATGAAGTATTTAAGACCCAATGCAGGGCTCATTTAGCAACGCACAATGCTCAGGTGGAACTAGTCCACCAACAAACCTATTAGGGTCCGACTCCAGATGAAGATTAAAAAGTCCTTAATGGCCTCCTGAACCCCTCTGCTCAAAGATGGTTGAACAGATAGTTTTGAAGTCCAAAGAGTTGGCAGTACTTTCCTAAGATAGAAATGAGTAAAGAATGTCAACAGAGGAAGGGTAATTTGGTCCAAGGGGGACATGGACACATTACCGATGTGTGAAGATAATATTTCCTTATTTAAATGGAGAGAAAATCTCATCCTCACTGGAGTCGCCAGAAGCTGTCGGCACTATTTTGGTTGAGGAGTTACCTGTAAGAAGTTGTCGGTCACTAGAATCGAAATCCCGTCGTCCGCTTCAGAAGGACATTTTAATTTACATATATATAAGTTTTAGAAAAAATATGAAATCAAACTGACCCCATACTTTTCATAGTTAAAATGAAAGAGCACTATACCTCAAACCTTGTATCTATCCCGAAGGATAAACACAAGACTTGAGGATGAGGCTCGATCAAATAAACAAAAAAAAATATGACATCCATTTAGTCTTTAAAACCANTCAAACCTTGTATCTATCCCGAAGGATAAACACAAGACTTGAGGATGAGGCTCGATCAAATAAACAAAAAAATATATGACATCCATTTAGTCTGTAAAACCATTTATTTGCCGATAATTTCCCCTATTTAATATGAAGAATTAAATAGGGTTTATATTAAGCTGGGTTCGAACAAGATTCTTATAAGGGAAAGCCCCTATAAATAATTACATATTAAATGACCAAAGACATCTAAGAAAACTCTAGATAAAAATCAGGGAATATTATCTTCAAGGAATTCAAAAGGATAGGACTTTTCAATGAAATCGGACAAAGAGGTGTGAAATGGGAATGACTCAAATTTGGAACATTTTACTGTATAATCAAAAGGAGGAAGAACTAGGGATGTCATAGATATAGAGGAGAACCTCGGTGACTTCTCAATCTATTCTATTGTTTGGCTTTAGTATTGAGGAGAAATTTATTTGATTGTTTCATCTTGTCAATTTTATTAGTTAGGATTACATTCATGTAAAATGATTGCACAAATAGCCTTAAAGATGTGAGGATTTAGGTCATGACAGATGACAATCTCAAAATTCTAAGACGAGTTAGGGCTTATATTGTACAGNAGGGAATATTATCTTCAAGGAATTCAAAAGGATAGGACTTTTCAATGAAATCGGACAAAGAGGTGTGAAATGAGAATGACTCAAATTTGGAACATTTTACTGTAAAATCAAAAGGAGGAAGAACTAGGGATGTCATAGATATAGAGGAGAACCTCGGTGACTTCCCAATCTATTCTATTGTTTGGCTTTAGTATTGAGGAGAAATTTATTTGATTGTTTCATCTTGTCAATTTTATTAGTTAGGATTACATTCATGTAAAATGATTGCACAAATAGCCTTAAAGATGTGAGGATTTAGGTCATGACAGACGACAATCTCAAAATTCTAAGACGAGTTAGGGCTTATATTGTACAACAGAATTGTACAAAGGTAGAAAGATGAGGTGAAGATTTATGTTGCATAAGCAAACAACCTCAAAATCCTATGGCTTGTTGTTTTAGTTCTAAGGAAGGAAATTGGCTTAGCTGGGGAAGACATGTATTGTTGTTGAAGATGGTATTGCTGCCCATAGTGCTAGCTCCAAGCTCCTTGCCGTGACGAGTTTAAGGTTTCTAGGGTGTCAATTTATGATGTCGAATCAAGTGGCCCTATGATTGCAGTTCTTTAAATAATATGGTGCATGTTGAAGTTGATTAGAGCAACACAGGTTAGGATCCTATNTGATGTCGAATCAAGTGGCCCTATGATTGCAGTTCTTTAAATAATATGGTGCATGTTGAAGTTGATTAGAGCGACACAGGTTAGGATCCTATGGTTCCCTCATTCTAGCACATTTTCTATCGATCCTTAGTCCAAATGAATTTACTAAACTCAACTTAATGAGTTCCATACTTTCATTTAGACCATGGGAAGCCTCGTTAGCAACCATAGGTTACCTCCTCCGAGGGATATCTGATCATTCGATGGAGACCTCTTAATTTAGTTTCAGTTATGGTTTTTGTGATATTTGTGATTAAATTTTGAGTTTATTTATATTTTGAATGTTGTGGAGGTGATTTTTATCTTGGTTGATTTTAATTTTGGTTTTAGTTTTGTGGCTATCCTAGCAGTTTTGGTTTTCATGCAGGGTGACATCATTGTTTAACAAGCAAGTTTATAAGCATGAAAGTACAATGTGGAAAGTATAAAAAAAGACGGTACTGTAAACTATAAAAGCGTACTTGGATGGTCTTCCCGCATCTCCNGTTTTCATGCAGGGTGACATCATTGTTTAACAAGCAAGTTTATAAGCATGAAAGTACAATGTGGAAAGTATAGAAAAAGACGGTACTGTAAACTATAAAAGCGTACTTGGATGGTCTTCCCGTCATCTCTAGCTAAAACTCAAAATGTTTGTAAGGGTATTTTATGTAAAGTGAGAAAAATAAGGCTCCTAGAATATATCTTAGTGGGTCCTTATCAGTTTGATTAAGGATGATTTTTGTTAAGCAAATCATATTAAGTTTAGTAGACTTCTGAGGTATCCAAAAGGTCTGGAGAAAGAAGCAGGTCCATGCTTCCCTCTTACCGCTTGGTGAAAAACCTCGAGCTCATTTAAACTTATTGCAATGCTTAATAATTCATCATGTAAATATCTCCAATGCTCAATGAACATTGATGTTTCAATTATCCCTAAGAGTAGGGTAATTGTCATTTATCACTCAATTTGAATATTATATGGCTGAAGGCCCACAAAGAGGCAAGTTAGTGTCATTAAGACACATGGGCCAATTTTAGTTCTAGCTTGGGCTTGTAGTGTTTCAAAGGTGTTCAACTTTCATTTACATTCACTTTTCTAATCCTCATTTAACCAAATTTGATTTAGCTTAAGTCACTACTAAGCCCTTAAGGTCCTAGTGATGTCTTAATCATTTTAAAGGAAATTTTTAAGTGATAATAATTCATCATCAAGACTTTTGAATGTTATTCGAACATCCAAAATAGGGGTATTAAATTAATGAGTTATTAAAACCCAACACCGTACCCCTAAGTCTAGGATCATTTAATTTGATAGACTTCCAAATTTTAATGATTTAAGGAATTTACACATTTATCTTTCAACTAGGGAAATGTGAGATTGGTTTCTACCAATTAATCTCTTATAATTCAATCATCCAAATATGTTGATTAAGATCAAAGGTTGCCCATTTCCCTTTCTTAAGTTAAGCCTAAATTTTAATTAAGGCTAAATTTTAAAAATTACAAATTTGCCCCTAGGGCTCCATCACTTCATAATTTATCAAATTTAATTTAATGACTTTGGAATTTTTGTCCCACATCACTCATGGGTCAATTAAGACATGAGAGGAGAAAATGTGTTTTTTTCAAATTTTAATTTAATTTACATATTTATTTTTATGCAAAAATAGGATTTTTCAAAGGAAATTCCATAACTTGACCAAGGCAAAGCCTAATCCTTTTAAATCTTTACTGGAGGTAGGCCTAGACCATAGAACCAGTTGGACCAAATTTCATGATTTTTTGAGTTTTATTTTATATATTAGAATTATTTCAAGTTCTGGAGTATTTATTAATTACAGAAATATTTTAAATCTGGAAAATAATTTTTTGCATTTTCATTAAATCTCCCTGAGGTCAAGGAACCCAGAGAAACAAATTTCACATTTTTCTTATTTTCCTTTGAATTATTAAAATAATTTAAGTGAAAATCCATTTTTTAGCCTTTAAAAATTATTTGAAGCTTTAAAATTCAATATCTTCACTCAAAAAATTAAGAAAAATATTACAATTGCTCCTAAGTGCTTAGGAAACAATTTAGAACATTTCCAAACAATTTNAGCTTTAAAATTCAATATCTTCACTCAAAAAATTAAGAAAAATATTACAATTGCTCCTAAGTGCTTAGGAAATAATTTAGAACATTTCCAAACAATTTAGGATTTTGACCAAATTTGGGATTTGAGGGTGTTTAGGCAATTTAGGTAGGTTTGGAGGTGAAAAGGTCAAATTGGGTATTTTGGTAAGGTTGGGTTATCAACCACCCTACATGAGCTATGGACTAAAGGAAACCCCTTTTGGGCCTTCTATGTACTAGTCTTAGCTAAACCCTAGCCTAGGGCTAGATGAGTCTCCTAAAGGATCAAGGGATCAAAGTCAGGAAAACTTGCATAGTTAATTCTAGGTAAGAGTGAGTTATTCTGTTCAACTTTCATTTACATTCACTTTTCTAATCATATATCATTCATCATATTTATCTTTTGCAAGTTATTTCATTAATTTAANTCTTAGCTAAACCCTAGCCTAGGGCTAGATGAGTCTCCTAAAGGATCAAGGGATCAAAGTCAGGAAAACTTGGGTTTAAGGTTGTGAGTGATTGTGGGTAAGAGTGAGTAAAAGTGAGTGTCTTAGCCCTAGACCAACACCTAGAGTCAACCCTAAGGGCAAGCAATCCTATGGGAACTGATTTTGAGCTCCCCTATAATGACCCTATTTACTAAGTGCTAGAGGTTAGGACCAATATGTAGAGCCTCAAGTTGAGTAAAGAAGAGGGCAGAATTTCTAATGGTGAGGGTTCAATTTCTAGTTTTCTATGAATAGTTAATCAGAAAGTCCTATGGCTAGACCTTAGGCTACTAAAGAGGAAAAACTAAACCTCAATCAAAAGTGAGGTCAACACTTTCTAAGGAACGCAATGAATTGGACTAACCCATGCACTATCTGAAATAGTATAGATAATTTCAGCATCTAACCACTTTAAAATTTCTTTATTAACAACTTCTTTCATAAGAGGATTCAATCTCCTTTGAGGATTAGCCCTAGGTTTGCAGTTCTCTTCTACATGAATTCTATGCATAAAAATTGAATGATTGATTCCTTTTATATCAGCAATTTTTCATTCAAAGGCTTTCTTATAACTCTTCAAAGTTTTCATCATACTCTCTTCTTCTTTTGTAGTTAATTTCGGGAAATTATAACAGTTAATGTAGAGGAATAACCTAAAAAGTCATACTTTAAATGTTTAGGAAGCAACTTCGACTCAAGCTTAGGAGGTTTTTCAATTGATGGACAAAAAGATGTATCTTTCTCTACTGTGTCCAATACTTCAAAACTTTCTCGAACATAACTTGAATCTTCCTTATATAAATTTTCATATTTATCCAATTCCTCTTCTTGCTCATGTTCCAACTCTTTCATCATAGATTTATCTTCATAAGTTATTTTGAAATGGCATTCACTTAAATATCTTATAACATTCATTCTATATCATTCATCATCTTTATCTTTTGCAAGTTATTTCATTAATTTAGAAGTATTAAATGTAACAGTTTGATCACTGACGTGCATAGTTAATTCTCCTTTTTACACATCTATCATTGCTCTACCTATGGCTAAGAAAGGTCTCCCCAAAATGATATGTATCTCCTTAAGTTCATCCATATCTAGCACATTGAAATCAACAGGAAAGATAATTTGATCCACTTTCACTAAGACATCTTCTATAACTCCTTTAGGATAGGTTATTGATCGATCTGCTAATTGCAGAGTTACAATAGTAGGGGTTATATCTCCTAACCCCAATCTTTTAAATATTAATAATGTCATAAGGTTGATGCTTGCTCCTAAATCACATAAAGCTTTCTCATAAAATTTGTCTCCTATTGCAAATGGAATTGTAAAGCTACTAGGATCTTTAAGCTTTTTATTAAGCTTTTTTTGAATTATAGCACTACACTCCTCACTAACTACGATAGTCTTATTATCTTCAAACTTCCTTTTCCTGTTAAGAATATCATTCATAAACTTTACATAGCTTGGCATTTGTTCTAAGGCTTCAGCAAATAGAATATTAATTATAAGCTTCTTAAAAATTTCCATAAATTTTGAAAATTGTTTATCCAACCTTTATTTTTGAGCCTCTGAGGAAATGGAGATGGTGGTTTTTCTAAATCAACTTTAAGTGGAGAATAGGTCTCTCTTAACCTTTCAAAGCTTCCTCTTTTGGTTCTTCAATCTCTTCTCTCTCTACTTCAGTCTCTTTTTGAACTCTACTTTCCAATTCCCTTCTGCTTCTAAGTTGAACGGCTTTTACTTGCTATTTATTTTAGTCTTTTTTATTTACTTTTGTATTACTAGGAAGTGTTCCTTGGGATCTATTACTTAATGAATTTGTTATTTGTCCCAATTGATTCTCAATATTTTTAATTGTAGCTCCTTGACATTATAATTGATTTCCCATTTGTAACAATACTTTTTCTATAGAGAACTTCTTCTCCTTAAATTGTGGATTACTGTTAAAACCTGAAGGATAAGTAGGTTTATAATTACTATTCCCCTGGTTGTTCCAGTTTCCTAATATGTTTACTCAATTGTTCCCCCATTGTTAATTATTACCACCCGGCGTATTGTTCCAGTTAAAGTTGGGATGGTTCTTCCAACCTGGGTTATAATAGCATAAATATGAGTTATTTTGCTTATTGTTTATGTCATTCAAAGTCTCTAATGATGCTTGAGAATCTACCATTTGGCCTACTGAATTCTCTTCAGTCATAAGAATTAGTTGAGAAAAATTCATTCCAAATTGGTCTAGCTTCCATGAAATTATAGCAACTTGATTTGCTAACATTAAAAAAGCATTAGTTTCATGAACATTTGCTAATTTCTTAAGATTTATCCTCTTAGAAGGCCATTGAAAATTATTTGTAGTCATCTCTTCAATTAAAGCATAAGCGCCATTAAATGGTTTTGACATCAATGAACCACCAACAGCGACATTGATAATAGATCTAAGAGATCCAGCTAATCCATTGTAAAAAGTTTGAATTAATAACCAATCAGGTATAGCATGGTGTGTACAGTTTCTTAGAAGTTCTTTAAATCATTCCCATGCTTCATAAATATATTCCCTTTCAAACTGGCTAAAAGATGTAATATCATTTCTAAGCTTCGCATTTTTTTTATGGTGGAAAACATTTAACAAGTAATTTTTGTGCTAAATCACTCCAAGTTTTGATAGATCTAAGTGATAACAAATGTAACCATATATTAGTATTATCCTTCAGTGAGAAAGGAAATAATCTAAGTCTTATAGCATCATCTGGTACATCATCATATTTAAATGTAGCACACAATTCTAGAAAATTGACAAGATGTAAATTTGGATCCTTAGTTGGTACTTCCCCAAACTGATTATTTGATACCATTTGGATAATAGCAGGTTTAAGCTTAAAAGAATTAGCCACTACAACGGGGTTTTGAATATTACAATGAAGTTTATCCACCGTAGGGTTTGTATAATCTCTTAAAGGTCTAAACTCTTCATCATTTTGATTATTTTGATTTGTCATTTCTTCAAAATTTTCAGTAATTTTTAATTTTTTTTGATTTTTCTAGTAGTTCTTTCTAATTCAAAATCGTAAGGTAGAAGTCCTGTGGAATTTGAACTACGCATACATTACTATAAAATACATAAAGTAAAATAAAAGTAAAAATAAAAATACACAAAAAAGAACTTTATATAAAAACAAAACTATAATATTCCTAAAATAATTCTTAGAGTTTAAATAAGACTTCATAATCTTCCCCGGCAGCAGCGCCAAAAGTTGATCTCGATTTTCTATATAGATGTAAAATGTGATGCATGTGATTATATGCTTAATTTACTTAATAGATATTCTTAATTTGCAACAAAGTCAAAAACTTGATGCCGAGAAAAGCTAGGTAATTTTTCAACTATGAAGCAAAGAAGAATACAGTTATTATTTTAAATATGGGATACTACGTAAGTATACGTATTTTTATCAAGTAATATAAGACTTTCTGATTAATTCTCTNGATTAGGCTTTGCCTTGGTCAAGTTATGGAATTTCCTTTGAAAAATCCTATTTTTGCATAAAAATAAATATGTAAATTAAATTAAAATTTGAAAAAAACACATTTTCTCCTCTCATGTCTTAATTGACCCATGAGTGACGTGGGACAAAAATTCCAAAGTCATTAAATTAAATTTGATAAATTATGAAGTGATGGAGCCTTAGGGGCAAATTTGTAATTTTTAAAATTTAGCCTTAATTAACATTTAGGCTTAACTTAAGAAAGGGAAATGGGCAACCTTTGATCTTAATCAACATATTTGGATGATTGAAACATAAGAGATTAATTGGTAGAAACCAATCTCACATTTCCCTAGTTGAAAGAAAAATGTGTAAATTCCTTAAATCATTAAAATTTGGAAGTCTATCAAATTAAATGATCCTAGACTTAGGGGTACGGTGTTGGGTTTTAATAACTCATTAATTTAATACCCCTATTTTGGATGTTCGATAACATTCAAAAGTCTTGATGATGAATTATTATCACTTAGAAATTTCCTTTAAAATGATTAAGACATCACTAGGACCTTAAGAGATTAGTAGTGACTTAAGCTAAATCAAATTTGGTTAAATGAGGATTAGAAAAGTGAATGTAAATGAAAGTTGAACACCTTTGAAACACTACAAGCCCAAGCTAGAACTAAAATTGGCCCATGTGTCTTAATGACACTAACTTGTCTCTTTGTGGGCCTTCAGCCATATAATATTCAAATTGAGTGATAAATGATAATTACCCTACTCTTAGGGATAATTGAAACATTAATGTTCATTGAGCATTGGAGATATTTACATGATGAATTATTAAGCAATGCAATAAGTTTAAATGAGCTCGAGGTTTTTCACCAAGCGGTGAGAGGGAAGCATGGACCTGCTTCTTTCTCCAGACCTTTTGGATACCTCAGAAGTCTACTAAACTTAATATGATTTGCTT
>JXCR01008224.1:87848-104372 GCA_002079205.1 Phalaenopsis hybrid cultivar | reverse complement strand
TTTGTCTTTCAACTGCATTTTAAATAGCATTCACATTAGTAGTTAATATTCAAATTTTGCACTTTACTTTTTGTAGTTTAAAAATTGTAGTTTACATTATAATCTTAAGAATTTAATTATAGGCATTTCCAACTTCCCTGTGAGATCAATATCTAGGATTCCATTAGAGCCCTTTATTACTTAAGTGATACGTATACTTATGTTATTATTAAGGAGGATTTGACAGATTAAAAGATAAAACTATTTTCACAAAAATTATTTTTGTTGGGATTAAGTTACATATTTACTAGTATATATGTCATGTGTATTTTCTAATTTTGAATAATATTTANTTGACAGATTAAAAGATAAAACTATTTTCACAAAAATTATTTTTGTTGGGATTAAGTTACATATTTACTAGTGTATCTGTCATGTGTATTTTGTAATATTGAATAATATTTGAAAAATTAACACACTAAATTCAGACCGCATTAGTATTGATTATAGAAAATAAAATTCAGCCACTAGGAAACATCATTTTCCTCTACCTTCTTTGGATCAAATCTTGGATAGACTAGTTGGGCATAAATATTTATATTTTTTGATGGATATACTGGATATCACCAAATTCCTATTGCTCCCAAGGATCAAGAGAAGACAGTTTTTACTAGTCCTTATGACACTTTTGCTTTTAGACAAATACCCTTTGGTTTATGTAATTTGCCTGCAACATTTCAAAGATGCATGATGTCAATTTTTTGTGATTTGATTGAAAAGGGAATAGAAATTTGTATGAATGACTTTTCTCTGTTTANACATCATTTTCCTCTACCTTCTTTGGATCAAATCTTGGATAGACTAGTTGGGCATAAATATTTATATTTTTTTATGGATATACTGGATATCACCAAATTCTTATTGCTCCCAAGGATCAAGAGAAGACAGTGTTTACTAGTCCTTATGACACTTTTGCTTTTAGACAAATACCCTTTGGTTTATATAATTTGCCTGCAACATTTCAAAGGTGCATGATGTCAATTTTTTGTGATTTGAATGAAAAGGGAATTGAAATTTGTATGAATGACTTTTCTCTGTTTGGAACATCGTTTGAAGCATGTCTAAATCATTTAACAAAAGTTCTGGAATGATGTGAAGAAATAAATTTCTTACTGATATAGGAAAAATGTCAGTTAATGTTTGCAGGAGGAATAGTACTTCGGCATAAGATATCTGAAAATGGTAAAGAAGTAGATCCGACAAAAATTCAAGTCATTACCAAATTACCTCCACCAACTACTGTGAGGGGGGTTAGAAGTTTTTTAGGACATGCTGGGTTTTATAGGGNTGATGTGAAGAAATAAATTTCTTACTGATATAGGAAAAATGTCAGTTAATGTTTGCAGGAGGAATAGTACTTTGACATAAGATATCTGAAAATGGTATAGAAGTAGATCCGACAAAAATTCAAGTCATTACCAAACTACCTCCACCAACTACTGTGAGGGGGGTTAGAAGTTTTTTAGGACATGCTGGGTTTTATAGGCGATATATTGAATATTTCTAAAAAATTATTAAGCCTCTATGCCGAATTTTAGAAAAAGATGTAAAATTTAATTTTAATCAAGAATGTCTAAATGTTTTTGAATTGCTAAAGAAAAAATTAATCACAACACCTATAATTGTTCCACCTAATTGGGAGAAACCATTTGAATTAATGTGTGATGTCAGTGATTATGCAATTGGAGCTATTTTAGAGCAAAGATATGACACNCTATAATTGTTCCACCTAATTGGGAGAAACCATTTGAATTAATGTGTGATGTCAGTGATTATGCAATTGGAGTTATTTTAGAGCAGAGATATGAAAAAAAAATTTAAAGTTATATATTATGCTAGTAAAACTCTAAATGATGCTCAAATTAATTATACCACTACTGAAAAAGAGTTATTAGCAATTGTTCATGCTTTTGATAAATTCAGATAATATCTTATTGGAACTAAATGTATTGTGCATACTAATGCGCGGAAGCTTGGGATTAAATTAAGAATAAATATGCAAGGTAACCCAAACAATAATGTAACTTTAATGAAAATAATTTATATTTAAACCTCTTTTAAACTCCCAATTCCCTTATACATATAATGCAAGTACACGTATCGTTCAAGTAATACATGGCTCTAATGGAGTCCTAGATATTGATCCCATAAGGAAGCTAGAAATACATATAAGCTAGCTATTTTGATTTCTACTCTTAAAATAGAAATGAAAATAAAAACAAAGTAAGTACGAAGTTTGAAGTTAAACTACTCAAGTGAAATGCTATTAAATATGCAGATGTACTNGTTATATATTATGCTAGTAAAACTCTAAATGATGCTCAAATTAATTATACCACTACTGAAAAAGAGTTATTATCAATTGTTCATGCTTTTGATAAATTCAGATCATATCTTATTGAAACTAAATGTATTGTGCATACTAATGCGCGGAAGCTTGGGATTAAATTAAGAATAAATATGCAAGGTAACCCAAACAATAATGTAACTTTAATGAAAATAATTTATATTTAAAACCTCTTTTAAACTCCCAATTCCATTGTACATATAATGCAAGTACACGTATCGTTCAAGTAATACATGGCTCTAATGGAGTCCTAAATATCGATCCCATAGGGAAGCTAGAAATATATATAAGCTAGCTATTTTGATTTCTATTCTTAAAATAAAAACAAAGTAAGTACGAAGTTCGAAGTTAAACTACTCAAGTGAAATGCTATTAAATATGCAGATGTACGACTACAAAATTTAAGTTAAACTAGATGCTAAACTTTCAAAAGTAAAATTGTTGAAATAAAATAAAGGTTTTTGTTGATGAAAAGTTCAAGTATGAGAAAACATCCTTCCCTTTTACAATGAAAATATGGCTTGTGAAGAAATTGAATCATTTGAAAAATATATTTAAAAATTATTTTGTGCCAAATAGGAGCAATCTTATTCTCTACCCTCTTCCGAGCACTATAAAGAATATTAATTAATCCAGAGTTTGGTCCCTAATTCAGTGGTTAGGTAGGGAGGATACCGATTTTCTCTCCAGAGCTCCCACTACTCCCTCACCTGAGGGCTAACATGCTCACATTAGTTTTCAATCAATTGAAAAAAATTGTGGATTCTAATCTGTCACCTTAAAATTATCCAATTCTACATTCAACAAAGTATATTTCCTTATTTATTTGCACGCAATCCCATGGATGACATACTCTCCCATAAAATCAAATGTGATTCTCCCTTTGTTGTAGAAATTATATCCCCATTTTTAGAACATATGTTTCTCAACACATTTTAACAATTCAATTGATCAGGTTAAAAAGTAAATGAAGATTGGAGTTCAAATCATTACAAATTATTGACCTTTGAAATAGTAAAAAATAAAATCAATTCTTCACAAAACCATTTCTTCAAAGTAAGGAGAAAGATAAAGAGGACTACTCAGAATTCATGNTATTTTGTGCCAAATAGGAGCAATCTTATTCTCTACCCTCTTCCGAGCACTATAAAGAACATCAATTAATCCAGAGTTTGGTCCCTAATTCCGTGGTTAGGTAGGGAGGATACCGGTTTTCTCTCCAGAGCTCCCACTACTCCCTCACCTGAGGGCTAACATGCTCACATTAGTTTTCAATCAACTGAAAAAAATTGTGGATTCTAATCTGTCACCTTAAAATTATCCAATTCTACATTCAACGAAGTATATTTCCCTATTTATTTGCACGCAATCCCATGGATGACATACTCTCCCATAAAATCAAATGTGATTCTCCCTTTGTTGTAGAAATTATATCCCCATTTTTAGAACATATGTTTCTCAACACATTTTAACAATTCAATTGGTCAGGTTAAAAAGTAAATGAAGATCGGAGTTCAAATCATCACAAATTATTGACCTTCGAAATAGTAAAAAATAAATTCAATTCTTCACAAAACCATTTCTTCAAAGTAAGAGAAAGATAAAGAGGACTACTCAGAATTCATGAGAAGAATACAATAAAACACGGACTTCATATATAAAAACAAGTTTACAAATAAAAGAAATGAAAAATATAACTTATCTCACAATCCTTCTCAAGAAAATCCCTAGAAGTTCTTTCCAAGCCTTTCTTTCCTTACAAGCACTCTCAATTCTCTCTCACAAGTGTAATGAAGAAGAAATCTCTCAACTTCCCTCTCCTCTTACAACCCTAAAAGACAATCTCCAAGCCTTTAACTTTCTCTCTCTATCTCTCCCTCTTGGTCTGCACGTCGTCTCCTCTTTTCGCCCCCTTTAGAAGTTCTCTCCTTTAGAAGTTCTTCTCTCCTACTCTATTTTGGGCTGCCTCCTCTGAAAAGAGTTTCAATTTCCCTCCAAAATTCAAAAGTCAAAACTTTGAATTCAAAAGATGTGATTCTTTGATCTAAGAGTCAAATCCCTTCAAATTAGAACCTTCCAAAGTATCTAGATGCATTGAATTACTCCATGGGGTGTTTAGAGCAAGTGTCCCTTTGAAAATTTGCGCAAAATTTGTCTCAAACCGCCTTAGTTTGAAAAAGTCACACCTGGTGCATAATGCTCTGATCTTGTGCATCATGCGCCAGTGCTCTAGATTTTGGCGCATAATGTGCTAGTTTGGCGTATTATGCGCTAAACTCCAAAATTGGCTGTTTTTGCTCCAAACTTTGCTCCTTTTGTCATTTTTGCTTGAAATGCCTAAAAATGGAATACCTACAATAAAAACACAAAAATACATTTCTTTAAAGTGCAATATCACCAAAAATAGACATAAAATGGTACTTAAAACATTATATTACTTTTGTGTATTAAAATCCCCCAAACTTTAATGTCATTTATCCTCAAGTGACACTTTTATTACATAAAAGTATATTACTTTAGGATATAGATTAACTTATCACTTCTGTACTTTATTTCAATAAATAGAATGAAAAAATTTAAAAAAACCTTTAATAACTTAGGTTCAAACTCCAAGTCTAGGAATATCCAGTACTCAAATTTAAGATTTCTGAATCTCTATTCATTTCAAGAAGAATTGCAATTTCTCATGCTAAGGACGTTTAGAACATTCATATGAAAAATAACTTCATAAAAATTTTACCAGAAATGCTACTAATACTTCAATACAAGTTTAGAAAGTGTAATAAAGCTCCTTCCTTAAATAGATTCAAGTGAAGCTAATATTTGATTAGGCATCTCCCTCAAGCTTCTCCTCACCCATTTTTTTTCTTTTCTTTTATTTTTCTTTTCTTTTCTTTTCTTTTAAGATCTTTTTCATCCTTTTCTTTTTCTTTTTCCTTTTTCAGGTGAGGATTACTATATCTAGATAGCCTTTAGTAGTTTTGAACTTCACTATCCTCTTCTTAAAGTAAAAACTCCACACCTCTCCTTACTTAATAAATTCATACTAATTTATGATTTTTCATAAAATCTCATTCCTTTCTTCTTACATGAAACTCTAAAATTCTTAACACTTCAAAAAAACAATTTTCCTTTACATAAAATAGAAAAACATAATCTTATCATATCATACCAAATATCTTTAACTTTAGAATTGACCTTCATTATTAAAAACCCTTTACCTAAATTTACTATAATATTTTTAAACATAAGTATTGTAATTTAAAGTTAAATCTTAAAATCCCAACTCATGTTAAGTTAATTTTGTAAAATATAGTTAATTAAGGACAAATAAAATTTAGTTTTCTCCATTTCAAAAGAAATTTTTCTTTCCCCCAAACTTAAATTTTTAAATGATTTTAAAAATATTTTAGAACAAAATTTTAGTTGGTGAAAGAAAACAGTAAATGCATGAAAATAAAAACTAACCTGTAAAGGATTTTTGAACATGAAATTAGTTCTATATACTGCAGGTACTAACTGTAGAACTACATACAGCCTTTAAAGCATTAAATAAACATAATATATTCTAAAGAACTTGCTAAGAATTAAAACAGAAATACTAAAACTGAAAAATAAAAACTAAAAATACTACACATTCAACAAGCTAAAACTACAAATACTAAAACTAAAACTGAAAAGTAAGCAGTCTACAATTACTATTACAAATTACTGGTCCACAACACAACATAAAAGTCTGAATATAACGTCTCAAATAAAAATGCAACACAGTACAAACAAATACGAACAACACATGACATGNTTTTCTCCATTTCAAAAGAAATTTTTCTTTCCCCCAAACTTAAATTTTTAAATGATTTTAAAAATATTTTAGAACAAAATTTTAGTTGGTGAAAGAAAACAGTAAATGCATGAAAATAAAAACTAACCTGTAAAGGATTTCTAAACATGAAATTGGTTCTATATACTGCAGGTACTAACTGTAGAACTACATACAGCCTTTAAAGCATTAAATAAATATAATATATTCTAAAGAACTTGGTAAGAATTAAAACAAAAATACTAAAACTGAGAAATAAAAACTAAAAATACTACACATTCAACAACCTCAAACTACAAATACTAAAACTAAAACTAAAAAGTAAACAGTCTACAATTACTATTACAAATTACTGGTCCACAACACAACATAAAAGTCTGAATATAACACTCTCAAATAAAAATGCAACACAGTACAAACAAATACGAACAACACATAACATCAAATCAAAATTAAACTAAACTATCAGTCCTCATCTCCTTCCTCACCATCATCATTATCTTCTTCTTCTTCTCTTGCCTCTTCATCTTCATCACAAATTGGAGCATAGGGAACAAAGCTGGGGCAAGTAGGAAAGTTAACATTAGGTTCACCCATGAAGTGTCTAACCATAACACTTTGAAAATCTATATCATGCTCAACACATTATATGCATTTCTTGCTTCTATTTCTCCCAACCGAGTATGTATATCAATGATATCATATTGTTGAATCATGAGCTGGTCCATAATACCTTCTAACGGTGCAGAACTAGAAGTAGATGCCCCTGCGGTCTATCCCTTCTTTCACTTCTAGACTCAACAAACGACTCTACTCTTTGAATCATGTGCCTCCCAATCAAATTCTGAGGCTGTAATCTCTCTTCATTTTTATGGGATTCAATTCCTGATTGTTCACATAGAATGAAAATTAGGGCAGGACATCCTAAGCCTTCAGTAGTAGCACTACTAGAAATATTCCGAGTGTGATGAACTATAAGAGCACCAATGTCTATTTCCTTCATATTCTAAATGCAATAGTTCAACACAGCTCAATAACCAAAATATGATCTCCGACAGTGAACCTTAGGTTGGCATAGAACTACCGAACCATTGGGACANATGATATCATATTGTTGAATCATGAGCTGGTCCATAATACCTTCTAACGATGCAGAACTAGAAGTAGATGCCCCTGCAACAGATGTAGAGGGTCTATCCCTTCTTTCACTTCTAGACTCAACAAACGATTCTACTCTTTGAATCATGTGCCTCCCAATCAAATTCTGAGGCTGTAATCTCTCTTCATTTTTATGGGATTCAATTCCTGATTGTTCACATAGAATGAAAATTAGGGCAGGACATCCTAAGCCTTCAGTAGTAGCACTACTAGAAATATTCCGAGTGTAATGAACTATAAGAGCACTAATGTCTATTTCCTTCATATTCTAAATGCAATAGTTCAACACAGCTCAATCACCAAAATATGATCTCCGACAGTGAACCTTAGGTTGGCATAGAACTACCGAACCATTGGGACGATCGCTACCGAAGTGAAGTAGCAAAATCGCTTCCAATTTCTGGCGAGAATAAACCTTTCAACCTCGCCTCCCTGGTTTGCAAATGCCCTTTCCTGTATCAATCTTTGGGTCTCAATTTGTGTATTGTAAAAGTTTTAGGCCTTGAAATTAACAAACTTTTGAGCATTAAATTTTCTCGACGTTCTTCCTCTTTTTGTGCGGGGAGCCATTGGAGATTCTACGAAAACCCAAATAAATTTTAAATAAATTACTAAATCTCAAATCTAACTCCCTAAACAAGATTATTTGATAAGAAACATTTCACCATGACTTTTCTTCAAGCATTTTCAACAAAAATTCCATTTTTTGGATCTCCCAAAATCTATGGTGAAAATCAAAAATTTATAAGTTAAAGTGAAGCTCTTACCAAGACAAGATGAAATCTATGGTTTTTTGCCTCCAAATCCTTCTCCTTAAAAAACAATGTGATGCCCTAGACTAAAAGTTGGAGGTGGAAGACGACCAAGTGGGAAAAATGGAGGTTTGTCATGCAATTTCACTGTTTTTTAGGCAACCTGGTGTGTTTGGACCTTTGGCGCATAATGAGCCAAATCTGGCGCATCATGCGCCAAGGCTCTATAAGTTGGCACATCATGTGTCAGAGCATAGTTTTGCCATATCTTAATTTTTGTGGAAATCTGCTCCGTACCGCTTTACGTCAACCTCTATTTGACTTAAAAAAACCTTTCTAAGCATAATTAAACATCAAAATAACACCAAATTTTTACAAACAACACAAAAATCATATTTATATATGAAATTCACGTTATTACAAACTAACATTTTTCAAGCCAACACATAACAAATTCAGTGTTATAAAGCAAACCAATGTCCTAACACTGAAATCTAAACATCAAACTTCAAAGCAATAAACATAGATAGTGCAACAATAGAAAGTAAACGTAATCCAACTTAACAAACTAAAACGAATAATACTAGACAAAATGTTACGTGCTTAACTCAACTTCAAACATCTTCTTCTCTCTTGTCCTCCTGGATATCTCCCATAGACCGGTAGTGCACATACAGATTGTAGAAGGGCCTAAATGAAAATTCATCAGTTGAATTTTCTGCCTCAATCCAAACATTCTTCTTTAAAATATGTACCAGACCATCCTCAATACGCTCTGTATGTTCAAAACGTTCCTTGACTCTCCAATCTAGGTGATTCAACATTTCAGAAATATTCTCAATTGCATGCATAAGATTATGCACCTCATTCTCTATCTTCTTGATTCTCTTTAAAAGTGCACTTGAGTTGTAGTAGGGCTGAAGAGGTGATGAATTCTGAGATCTTGATCCATTAGTACACTCATATCATTTTCATCTCCCATTCTAATGTAACTGCAGTAAACTTTAGGATCCATCGACTTCCAAGGCAGTAGTACTTTCTCCCAATTTTCTTAAGGTACTCGTGATTGAGTGCAGAGTTGGAAAATAGTAGATGGATGTCACAATCCAGATGTAGATCCATTCACAATCAAACCCAAAATTGATTTTACAATTATGGTTCCAATATGAACAGGTTTTTCAGTTTGAATATAGTAATTTAGCACTCTCCTTAGTGACCTTACTAATTTTAATAGTAGGCAGTAATTTCAAGGAAATGAAGAAATGTCATACCTTTGAAGTAGGATTTAACAATGAAGAAGAAAAACTCACATTCCCATCAACTCGGGCTTCCCAATTAGCATCTTCATCCGTAAGGTAACGGTAGAGTTCATCCATGTTGTCTCTTGTAGGGGTAAAATTTTCATAATGGCGGACAGGCACGTTCTCAATCATAAACATTTTGTTGATTCTTGAAGGAGTGAACTGCACAAAACTTCCTCGCATGTAGATCATTCCTTGGTTTATTCCTTGAATATTTGCATAAAATTATTTCATTATAGGGACGACTATAGCGGCTGTAATGTAGCCAAGCACTTCCCAACTCCTCTGCGCAATAACTTCACCTCGATTGCATAACGTTTTGTTAATTCTTTGATAAGCCTCTTCTTCACTATAACTCGATCATGCAACTTCTGTGCGTCAAAACAGATGAACTTTCTTCGGTTGAAAATTTCAAATCTAACAAAGTTTCTAGAGTAGGAAGCCATAGGAATTAAAAATTGGTGACTCTTTCCTCGTTTTCCCCCCAATAATACGTCTTGGATTTAAATTTTATGAGTTATTTAAAGGCGTCCCTGCCAAAAATAGCCAAAACTACCATTTGAAATGTTTAAGTCATTTTCGTCTCTACGACGCATCATGCATCGATCTGGTGCATCATGCACCAGCTCTCTAGAATTTGACGCATCATGCGCCAGTTCCAAAATTTTGGCCGTTTCGATTTTGATCAAATAAATTCTCAATCTTTTCACAACATTAGGCAAACAAAGTGTTTCTAAACATTTTTCTCAAGTACGCGGATTACATAAAGACAAACATAAACATAAATATAAGATTTTAAACAAAAACTCAAAAATAAAAGTAAACAATGATACATATGAGTTACCTCCCACAAAGCACTTGGTTTAATGTCGCCAGCCCTACATTCCCAGTCTCATTCTGGGTGATCCAACATGATAGTTTCTTTAACATTTGGTCTTTGACCATCAAAATAAGGTTTCAATATGTGTCCATTCACTTTAAAAATTCTTCCAGTCTTGGGATCTTCAATATTGACAGCTCCATAGGGATAGACTTTTATAACTCTGAAGGGCCCTTTCCACTTAGACTTCAATTTTTCAGGAAATAATTTCAATCTTACATTATATAATAAAACTTCCTGTCGAGGTTCAAATTATCTTTTTTCTATCTTCTGATCATGTCATTCTTTCATTTTTTCTTTATAAATCATTGCATTATCGTAAGATCCATTTCTAATTTCTTTAAGCTCATTCAATTGCAATAATCTTTTCTCACCAGCTTCTTTAAAATTGAAATTCAATTCTTTTATTGCCTAATAAGCTTTATGTTCCAACTCAACTGGCAAGTGACAAGTTTTCCCAAAAATTAATCTATATGGGGGCATTCCTATAGGTGTCTTATAAGCTGTCATGTATGCCCATAATGCAGTATATAATCTAATAGACCAATCCATTTTGTTAGGATTAATACTCTTCTCCAATATTCTCTTAATTTCATGATTAGATACTTTCGCTAAACTAATAGGCTGGGGATGATAAGCAGTTGCAATTTTATGTATTATATTATATTTTTCCATCAATCTTGCTACTGTTGCATTTCTAAAATGAGATCCTCCATGAGTATGATTACTCTCGGCATTCCATATCATGTAAAAAATTTTTTTAATTAAAAAATTTGAAACACTATNAAGCATAATTAAACATCAAAATAACACCAAATTTTTACAAACAACACAAAAATCATATTTATATATGAAATTGACGTTATTACAAACTAACATTTTTCAAGCCAACACATAACAAATCCAGTGTTCTAAAGCAAACCAATGTCCTAACACTGAAATCTAAACATCAAACTTCAAAGCAATAAACATAGTTAGTGCAACAATAGAAAGTAAATGTAATCCAACTTAACAAACTAAAACGAATAATACTAGACAAAATGTTACGTGCTTAACTCAACTTCAAACATCTTCTTCTCTCTTGTCCTCCTGGATATCTCCCATAGACTGGTAGTGCACATACAGATTGTAGAAGGGCCTAAATGAAAATTCATCAGTTGAATTTTCTGCCCCAATCCAAACATTCTTCTTTAACATATGTACCAGACCATCCTCAATACGCTCTGTATGTTCAAAATGTTCCTTGACTCTCCAATCTAGGTGATTCAGCATTTCAGAAATATTCTCAATTGCATGCATAAGATTATGCACGTCATTCTCTATCTTCTTGATTCTCTTTAAAAGTGCACTTGAGTTGTAGTAGGGCTGAAGAGGTGATGAATTCTGAGATCTTGATCCATTAGTACACTCATATCATTTTCATCTCCCATTCTAATGCAACTGCAGTAAACTTTAGGATCCATCGACTTCCAAGGCAGTAGTACTTTCTCCCAATTTTCATAAGGTACTCGTGATTGAGTGCAGAGTTGGAAAATAGTAGATGGATGTCACGATCCAGTTGTAGATCCATTCACAATCAAACCCAAAATTGATTTTACAGTTATGGTTCCAATATGAACAGGTTTTTCTGTTTGAATATAGTAATTTAACACTCTCCTTAGTGACCTTACTAATTTTAATAGTAGGCAGTAATTTCAAGGAAATGAAGAACTGTCATACCTTTGAAGTAGGATTTAACAATGAAGAAGAAAAACTCACATTCCCATCAACTCGGGCTTCCTAATTAGCATCCTCATCCGTAAGGTAACGGTAGAGTTCATCCATGTTGTCTCTTGTAGGGGTAAAATTTTCATAATGGCGGACAAACACGTTCTCGATCATAAACATTTTGTTGATTCTTGAAGGAGTGAATTGCATAAAACTTCCTCGCACGTAGATCATTCCTTGGTTTATTCCTTGAATATTTGCATAAAATTATTTCATTATAGGGACGACTATAGCGGCTGTAATGTAGCCAAGTACTTCCCAACTCCTCTGCACAATAACTTCACCTCGATTGCATAACATTTTGTTAATTCTTTGATAAGCCTCTTCTTCACTATAACTCGATCATGCAACAGACAATCATGAACACCAAGTAACAGCTGAACACCAAGTAACAAACAAGTAGCACAGCCTCTATGGAAGACCAGGGCTAATCATTGCCACAGACAATGTCCCAGCATTCATTTTTGCACTCTTACGTAAGGAATTTGGAGTTTGTCCCCCTGAGTTAATAAATGGAGAGGGGGGGAGAGGATTGTGGAGACCTCGGGATGTTCAGCATTTGCACCCTCCATAGCCAGGCAATTTGCAGGTCTGTTAGCTTCCCTATACACAAATGAGAAATGAATCTTACTTTCAAGGCTAAGCTTTTTAATTCTGTGAATCCATTGATTAATATGCCAAGAGGAAGACATCTTAATGTTCAGCAGCTCCACCAGCAGGGAGGAGTCCACCTCAGTAACAATCTACTGCCACTTATTCTCCTTAGCAAATTTTAATGCCCAATATAGAGCAGCAGCTTCAGTGTCCAAGGCACCTTCAACAATATAAGGGGCTTATAGAAAAGCAAAGTATGCCCTGTGTGATCTCTAAAGACTCCCCCAATACCTGCTCTCTTGTTTGTATAGCTTCCATCAGTATTGATTTTGATGAAAGGGTAAGGAGGTGTCTCCCAACTAACCTTGATGATCTTAATGTTATTAGCACCCATGGAAGGTATGGTCTGCAGGATCTTAGGGAACTTCCTCCAATTTATCAGCTTATTTAGGTAAGACAAGCAGTGAATCATCACCCTTGTAGTATTGGCCTCCCTCTCCTCATGTTTGGCCATGTTCCTAGCCATCTAGATGAACCAAGCAACAATGAAGGGGATTGTCATGAGGTTAATCTCTTTCCAATCTTTAATACAATCTATAATGTTATCCCAACCAATATTTATCAGGTTAATATTCATTTGGGATGTCAATCTATTCCAAACCTCCTTAGCAAATTTTCACCTGAAGAATAAATGATCCCTTGAATCCTGGTCAAGCTTGCATAGATGGCATCTAGAAGGCCCTTTCAGGCCTTTTAGTTTTCAGGATGCCATCAGTAGGAAGAAGATTATTAAGAGCTCTCCAAGAAACGAACAGCATGGAAGGGGTAAGGTGTTTTTGTCAAGAGGAAACATTCCACTGGTAGGTGTCTCAGCTGTACAAATTATTCAGGATATCTTTTGAGATAC
Organism: Phalaenopsis hybrid cultivar; assembly: GCA_002079205.1. Taxonomy (NCBI): domain Eukaryota; kingdom Viridiplantae; phylum Streptophyta; class Magnoliopsida; order Asparagales; family Orchidaceae; genus Phalaenopsis; species Phalaenopsis hybrid cultivar. The sequence continues at coordinate 90,807 of JXCR01008224.1, read as the reverse complement.
TAGCCCTGGTCTTGTTCATCAAGTTAAGTTGAACCTTGTTATTTCTATCAAATTGCATAGCATAAATGGAGCTGACTGACTGATCCTTCAATAAACTCCTCAAAAAGTCCTCAGACCAAACATTACCATCCCAACAGTCCTTGACCAGTAATCCCCCTCCTTTTCATCCTGCAAAGGTTCCCAAAAATCAGTAGGACACCAGTTGTCTTTCCAAAAATTAATTTCCCCTTGGCCCAGCTCCCATCTTAGCAGCTTTTCAATTTCTTCTCTGGCCTTAAGCATCTGAACCCAAATTCTGGAGTCACCCACCTTCCTAGTGACCTCCCCAGAGTGATCAAATTTGCAGTATTTAGCCTGCATGAAATTGGCCCATAAGATTTCATTTTGTCTGAATTTAATCCAAAGCTTACACAGACTGATGTGTTGCATCTGGTGCAAACCTTTAAATCTCAAGCCACCAGCCTCCCATGGTTTAGCCACTTTTTGCCAGCTTGCCCAAGCCACTTGTTTCCTGTTCCCAGCCCACAGAAACCTGTTGAAGGTTCTTTCCAACATCAAAGAGGTACTTCTTTTCATTGTAGCCACTTGGAGAACATACAAAGGGATAGAGGTAAGAATGCTCTTAAGGAGGGTGATCCTACCACCATTGGACAAATAGGAGTTAGACCACCCCTGAAGAGTAGAGGTTATCTTATCAATAACCTCATCAAATTGAATCAATTTTGTTCTTCCTCTTGTTAGGTGAATCCCCAAATATTTGAAAGGTAGGCTCAAGCTAGAGAAACTAGTGTCAGAGTGCATCCATTGCTTGGTTGGTAGATAGGCTCTTTTACTGATCAGAATCTCACATTTGACCTTATTTAACTTTAGACCAGACACCTGTTGGAAGTGTTGAAGGCACTCCATAACGGACTTAGTAGCAGACTTAGAGGCCCTAGTAAACATCAAAATGTCATCTGCATAGATCAGATGGCTGATATCCATCTTAGCTCTATTGTGATAAGTGTTGAAACTTTTTCTATTTTCCATGCAATCAATCAGTCTAGAGAAGTAGTCCAAGACCAGGATAAAAATGGTGGGGGATAAAGGGTCCCCTTGCTTGAGCCCTCTAGTAGCTTTAAAGAATCCATGAGCTTTACCATTTATAAAAACTGAGTTTATGTTATCCTCAAGCCATCTTTTAATAATCTGACAGCACTCCCTGGAAAAACCCCTAGCCTTCAAGCATTCAATAATGAAATCCCAGTTCACCATGTCATAAGCCTTCTTCAAATCAAGCTTAACAATGGAATTTCCCCCTCTGTAAGGTTTCTCCAAATCCTGTAGAAGTTCTTGAGCTAGGAGGTGTTATCCTCAATGCTTCTACCTTTCACAAAAGCAGCTTGGTTAGTGCTGACAAGTTGAGGTAAAACAGGTTAGAGTCTGTGTACAATAATTTTACTTATAGTCTTGCTTATAACATTGTTTAGACTCAGGATTCTGTAATGATTCCAACTATCCTTGATAGAGGTCTTTGGAATAAAAACAATAGTAGAAGCTTTGAAATAGTTAGGTAGGGAGTTTCCTTTGAAAAAGTGTTGGATAGCTTTGATCACCTCCACCTTGATAACATCCCACTTTCTTGTAGAAGTCTGTAGTGAACCCATCAAGTCCAGCAGATTTAGAGCTGTCTATGGAATTTAAGGCTATTTTAATCTCCTCCTCATCAGGAATATCATTCAAATGCAGATTGGCAGTGAACTGCTTGCTGTCAGAAAACAAATTGCTATCAATGTGCACTCTTTCATTGTTAGTCCCATTCAATAGGTTGTGGCAATACTGCACAGCACTTCAGCAATTTCCTCCTCCTGCCTGAGCCAAATACCATTCTGGTCCTTGATAGAATGTATAGTGTTACATTTTCTCTAGTATTTAATGCAAGCGTGGTATAATTTAGTGTTTCTATCTCCTTAAGTAAATTTGGTTTTGACAGCCTTTGTTGTAGGAATTGTTCTTGCCACTGAACAGCATTTAAGAGTCTCTCATTTGCCTCAAGAAGAACAGCCTCATCAATCCTCCCTTTGCTATGCTCCTCCTCTAGATCAATTACCTCCTTCTCAGCCTTATCTACAATCAGTAGGAGGTCTCTAAAAGTATTCCAGCTCCACTGTTTAAGGGCTTTGGCCACCTTCTTTTGATTAATCTACAGGTTGATGAAGGGGTCATGATGAAGGTCATTCTTCCAATGTTCTTTAATAATATTCAAGAAGTTCATATGTTGAGACCACACATTCAGATATCTAAAAGAGCTTTTCTGGCTAGTCACCTTATTCCCTATAGTGATCAGTAGAGGCCTGTGGTCTGAGCCAGCTAGGCTTAAGTGAGTGATGGATGTCTACAAAAACTTTTGGATCCAATTATCATTGGCAAACACTCTATCCAACCTTTCCCACATGTCCTTCCTTCTCCAAGTAAAGGTACGACCACTGAACCCTAGATCAAATAACCCAGTTTTTATGGATATTATCATTAAAGAATGATATATTGGTGGGGTTGGGAGGTCTGCCTCCCTTCCTCTCAGCAGGAGAGGAAATGCAATTGAAGTCTCCTCCCACCAGCCAGGCCTTATCAATTGAACCTTGGATGAGCTGCAGGGATTCCCACAGATCAATTCTAGCAACTTTAGAGCTACCTGCATAGACAAACAAAGTAAAAACCTCCATGTCCATAAAGTTGAGATTCATATGTAAGATTTGGGTATGGTTGAGAAGGATAGAGGACTTCATTTCTTTCCCACAAAAAAACCCAAATTTTGTTGTTGATATTAGTGAACAAATTGAAGCCAAGGAAGACTTTGGCAATTTTCAAAGTGTTGAGATGAACCATAGGTTCCAAAATGGCTATGCACCAAAATTTATGTTTTTTATTTAGATATTTGAGTCTTTTTAAGGATAAGGGGTGGGCAATCCCCCTTATGTTC
>JXCR01008224.1:42753-74397 GCA_002079205.1 Phalaenopsis hybrid cultivar | reverse complement strand
GGGATGAACAAGTCAGTCTACTAGAGAAAAGAATAGAAGAGATGACTGCAGCTATGGCTGTTATGGCCACCATTCAGGGGCAATCACAGGCACCAAGATTGGCTTCTCTAGAGATTAATCAGCCAGAAATCATACACATCACAGATGAAAGAAGGGAGGCTACTTTGGCAGACAAAGATGAACAACCAAAGAAGGATTCTCTATTAGGTGTCATGCCAGAAAAAGAGTTCAAGCAAATGGTTGAACAAGTACGGGATGCCTTAGCCCAGTCCAAGGGCGGTGCATCAATTTTAAAGGGTAGACCTTACCCGGAGGAGTTCGATGCCGTCCCTTTCCCCAAGGGTTTTGTGGCTTCAAACTTCAAGATATTCGACGGGACTGGAAATCACAGACAACACATAGCACATTTCTGAGCCAGTTGTGGCAACACGAGTAATAACAAAGCTCTACTCTGCCACCAGTTCATCAGCAGCTTGTCAAGGATTGCTTTTGACTGGTACGCTGACCTGGCCAATGGGTCAGTTAAAACATTTTCTGATTTGGAACAATTGTTTGTGAAAAGATTTATCGGGGCACAACATCATGTGTCTATTGTAGAGCTCATGATGGAAGAGCAGAAGCCTAGTGAAACCTTGGCAGACTATATTTTGAGGTGGAGAAACCTTAGCATGAAATCTGAACCTCTGCTACAGGAACATCAAGCGATTGAGATTTTACTCAAAAGCATTCATGGGCCAGTAGCTTTCATGCTTAAGGGACTCACCATCAAATCCTTTGAGAAGCTACTCAGTAAAGCCAGCAATCTTCAAGAAGAAATGAAGCACATGGAGCCGCATGAAAAGATTAAGGTGACCAGAGTGTTCAAAAAGAAATCAGGAGTAGTCGCAACTGTCGACAAAGGAAATCAGCCGATAAAGATATATGCAGAAGAGCATCGCCAGTCTTCGTCATAGTACTCTCAGAAACAGAGCAGTCAATCCAACCAACGACCGTCTTAGGAGGGATCACCTCGAACAGCTGGTAAAAGGATATCCCTGTTAGAGCGACAAAAAGTTGTGTATTCCTTCATAGATGAAGTATCTTGATGAAGAAACCAAAATTCAAACTACCTGATCCAAAGAAACCCGAAGAGGTGGATAACAAGAATGAATCAAATTATTGCATATACCACCGGTTGCTTGGGCACACTATAGAAAAGTGTTTCGTCTTTAAAGACTTGCTTGAGAAGAACCTCAAGGAAGAGAATATAACAATCCCGAAGGAGTATTTGAGAGAACATGAAAAAGGTTCCATAAACATGGTTTCAGCTGAGTCAATCTCTTCGATCGATCCGTACACTAGAACAGATGGATGGAGTATGACTTGGGATGAACTCAAGAGGGTCCTTAATCAAATACAGGATTCATCAAAACAAGCTTCTATGAACACTGGAGAAGAATGGAATGAGGTCTGGAGTAGATCGTCCAAGAAGATACTGAACAAGATACAGTCTGCATCAAAACAAGCCTCCATTCAGAGTCCGCAGCATACCGAATTTTTTGCCAGAAAATCCTTCATCGTCAAGGACAAAGAACAAGAACAAGAAAAAGAAAAGCGTCACTATCAAGATTCATAGCACGGGGGGTAGGATAGGGGGCTGCCTCTATTAGACTGGTTGTCTCGGATTTGGGGAAGAAAATCCTCGAACCCTTGACTTTGTATGATTATCTTTTTATCCCTCCAGGGTCTTATGAATATAATGATTATGATTTCGGCTACGTTTTGACTATTTCTGGTAATAACATAACTGATTATGACCGATCTAGCTGCGATCTTGATCCCCAAAATGATCCTCAAATCGTACTCGAGTCTGATGAACTCGTTGTCAAGTCCAAAGAAAAACTCAATGATATCACTTACGACAGCAACGATAACAAAGAGCCAACTCTCGAGCGCCATGGTGCATCACTTGCCATCAACTTAGATCTTTCCGATAAGGAGGAAAAGACACTGGAATATTCAACAATGATATCTCAAGAAGAAGAAGTCACAGAAGTTAACTTAAGGAGCGGAAAAGTGTTACCAACAAGAACAACTCCAATAGACAAAGGAAAACAGATAATGACTCGAGAAGAGATACCCCCACCTCCACCAGTGGAAGAACCACATAATCAAGATAAAATCAAAGGATCATGCAAAGTAGACTACAACATGTTAGCTCATCTTAGGAAGTTGCCTTCCCGACTAAGCATTTACAACGCTCTGATCCTGTCAAAGGAGATGAGAGAATCTCTGGTTACAGCTTTGCTTGATCCAAAAATTTTCTTAGCTCAGTTGGCTAGCACATCCTCAGATGAAGTTTGCTCGTTGAGAGAACAGTCAGGGGTAACCTTCACAGATGAAGACTTGCTACTCGATACCGTCGATCACAACCGTCCGCTCTACATCTCCGTCAACATCGGCAGATTTGTGTTATCTAAAGTTTTAGTGGATCCTGAGGCATCTCTTAACTTGATAAGCCTACAGACATTGGCCTACTTGGATATTGAAGCTGAAGAGCTTACGACTGATAAGATGATGTTAAGAGGATTCATCCAAAAGGGAGAAAGAGCCCTTGGATCAATTACATTACTTACGAAGGTTGGAGAACTCGTAACAACCATTAAATTTCATATCATCGACACCAAGACTTCTTTTAACACTCTATTGGGTCGACCATGGATTCATGAGCACAATATGGTTCCATCATCCCTACACCAGTGCATTAAATACCACAAAGATGGTCAAGAAAATTGCATCAAGTGAGACCTACAATCATTTTCAGTACATGAAGTTGGTATCCATGAAGATGCTGCCTACTACGCGCCTCCAAAGAAGACAGTCTTCTCATGAAGTTGGTATCCATGAAGATGCTGCCTACTACGCACCTCCAAAGAAGACTGTCTTCTCGCACGGAAGTTGGTATCCATGAAGATGCTGCCTACTACGTGCCTCCAAAGAAGACTGTCTTCTCGCGTATCCATGAAGATGCTGCCTACTACGCGCCTCCAAAGAAGATTGTCTTCTCGCGTGAGATTTTGACAAACAAAGATGAAGATTCAGAAGAATAACAAAAAGGAGGTCGTATAACTCCACTTCAACAACCTTTTACCACTCCCTTACAATGAGTTGGTGAAGGTTTTTCTAGTTCACGCACCCGAGGTCGAGGCTAGGGATGCAGATGAGGAAAGATCAATTTAATTGTTGAACGGACTAGGCCAACTATCAACATTGGTGATGAAGACAGTTCTGAAGATGAAATAATGATGACAAAGAAGAAGAAACCTCAGTACGAGATATCCCTAGAAGATACAGAGAGGAATGAATATGAAACAATGTATGATCGGATAAACCACAATGTGAATACTATGACCCTTACTCCAATTCTCCTCAAAAGGTCGAGAGTCTAGAGGTCAAGGAAGTCCGTAGTGTTGGTTTGAAGTCGATCAAATTTTACCAGGCTTCTACCTCTACTGAGCTTTAAAAACATGTAAATTTGGATGTTGATTCTAATGAATTAATGGAATTGCCTTTTGGTTACTTCTCGCCTTGTGTTCAAAAGTTGATTCAATAGCGAGTCTTACCAAAACAAATGCCAAAAGATAAATTTCAACTTTTCAAAAAACTATGGAATGCTAAAAGTCAAACAACCAATTCAAAAGAAGGTCTCGGATTTGGTACAGTTGGACCAGTCAATGGTTTTGAATTTTGCATGATTGTTACTAGTAAGTCAGAAGAGGATTGCCTCGATGTGGAGAATGACTCTACTGATCAACCAATAAAGATGCTCCGCCAGAATTTGAGGAAGAAATTAAATCCACTGTGGATGAATTGAAAGAGATTAACCTCGGGACTGAAGAACGTCCCCGACCTACATTTATAAGTTCTCTACTTGATGACGAAGAATCTGCAGAATTGGCCAAACTATTAACATAATTCAAAGATTGCTTCCCATGGAGCTACGATGAAATGTCAGGACTGTCAGCAGAGGTTACAGTCCATAAACTTGGGGTGGACAATAATATAACCCCAGTAAAACAAGCTCCAAGGAGAATGTGCTTTGAAATAGAACAACAAGTCATCGACGAAGTGAAGAAGTTGATAGATGCCAACTTTATTAAAAAGGAGCAGTACCCCACGTGGTTGGCCAACATTGTACCTGTTAAGAAGAAAAATGGACAGATCCACGTTTGTGTCGACTTCAGAGATTTGAACAAGGCATATCCAAAAGACGAGTTTCTACTACCTATACCAGAGATGATGGTGGATATCGCTTCAACACATGAGATTTCCTCCTTCATGGACGGATTGTCAGGATATAACCAAATCAAGATGGCTCCTGAGGATGCAATGCTTACAACTTTCAGAACACCGATTGGAATTTTCTACTACATAGTGATGTCGTTCGGCCTAAAGAACATCGGAGCGACATATCAGCGTGCAATGACGAAGATTTTTGACGACCTCATTCACAACCAAGTAGAATGCTACGTGGATGATTTGGTCATCAAAAGTAAACGGAAAATAGACTATTTGTAGAATTTGAGGATCGTGTTTGAATGGTTACGACGATATGACCTTAAAATGAATCCCTTAAAGTGCGTCTTTGGTGTTACCTCTAGGAAATTTCTAGGATTCGTTGTCCATCATCTGGGAAATGAGATCGACCCAGATAAGATTAAAGCTATCTTGGAAATGCCTCCCCCTGAAACGTTGAAGCAGCTACGTTCCTTCCAGGGGAAGTTGACATATCGAAGATGCTTTATTTCTAATCTCTCAGGTAGGTGTCAGCCTTTCTCTGCATTGATTAAAAAGGACGCCAAATTTATTTGGGAAGAGAAATGCCAGCGGGCCTTTAAGGACGTTAAACAATATTTAATGAAACCTCATGTCTTAGCAGCCCCTATCCTAAGGAAACCGTTAATACTTTATACTGTGGCTTTGGATGACTCTCTTGGAGCCCTCTTAGCCCAAGTCAATGATGAGGGCAAAGAAAATGCACTCTACTACTTGAGTCGTCGCCTAATATCGACGGAGATAAGGTATCCACCTATTGAGAAGCATTGTCTGACATTAATTTTTGCCACTCAAAAGCTTAGACATTACATGCTTTCTCATAAGATTACCCTGATTTTGAAAGTTAATCCATTGCAATATTTTATGACTCGACCAACACTCTCTGGATGTTTAGCAAGGTGGTCAATGATTTTATTGCAATTTGATATAACTTTTGTTTCACTCCGTGCTATCAAGGGACAGATACTAGCAGATTTTCTCGCTGCACGCCCACTGCCAGCTAGGTCCTCTCTCAACGATGAGTTACCAGAAGAGCAAATACTACAGATGGAATTTTCTAGTGCGCAGCGCTGAGAAATGTACTTTGATGGTGCTTCGTCAGCCAGGAAAGACAAGGGATCAGACACAGTTATACCAGGCAAGGTAGGGATCAGTTTGATCTTTATTACTCCAGATAAGGGTATGTTGAGGTTCTTATACCAGCTGACAGAGCCGTGCACCAATAATGAAGCAGAATATGAAGCTTTAATCACCGGATTGGAATTGGCAATCTCAATGGATATAATAAACATTGCCATTTATGGTGACTCTCAACTTGTCATTTAGCAGGTCGCCGGACAATACAGAATTTTGAAACCGAGATTAGCAGAATACCATCTGTACGCGAAGAAGCTCCTGGAGTAGATTCCTGAGGTGACTTTCTACCGGATTCCTCGGGGAGATAATGCTCATTCCGACGCTCTAGCAAAACTCTCTAAGTAAATGGCATGTCCCCCGGAGGATTCCATTGAAGTCACGGTGCAAGGAAGAAGAGTCTTGTCTCAAAACAACTTCGAAACTCTACACAAGCTTGGAAAAGAGAAAACAATAAATACAGTTGCAGACATCAACAAAGATTGGCGTAAGCCATTAATAGAATATTTGCATACTGGAAAGCTGCCAGAAGACAGGTCTGAGGTGCACCACATCACAAGAAGGGCCATATCTTACGCCCTGGTGGGAAATGTTCTCTATAGAAGATTGTTCAACCAAATGTGGCTACGGTGTTTGAGCAGAGCCGAAGCACAAAATATTGTCAAAGAAGTACATGATGGATTGTGTGGCGCGCACCAGTCAGGACCAAAAGTGAAAATGAAGATCAGATGACTCAGATATTATTAGCCAGCAATGATGTCCGATTGCATGGATACAGCCAGAAGATGTCACCAATGGCAAGTACATGGGGTGGTCTTACACCAACATCCGAATGTGCTACATCCAACTGTTGTCTCGTGGCCATTCGAGTGTTGGGGCACGGACATAATAGGTCCGATAGACACTCCATCTTCCAAAAGACACAGGTTTATACTTGCCACTAAGATTACTTCTCCAAATGGGCAGAGGCAGTACCGTTAGGTGAGGTTACGACACAACACGTCCTTCAATTTTTTAAAAGCCAAATTGTCTACCGTTTTGGAGTACCGTAAAGAATAATCTCTGACAATGAGATAGCTTTCAAAAGTACAAAGATCAACAATTTTATCAGAAGACATGGGATAGATTAGAGATACTCTACAATTTACTATCCCAGAGCAAATGGTCTGACTGAACCGTTTTGGAGTACCGCGAAGAATAATCTCTAACATTGAGACAACTTTTAAAAGTACAAAGATCAACAATTTCATCAACATGGGATAGATTAGAGATACTCTACAATTTACTATCCCAGAGCAAATGGTCTGGCTGAAGCTTTCAACAAGACAATGGTACAGATTTTGAATAAAACACTGGATGAAATCAAGAAGGATTGGCATAACAAACTGTTAGAAGCCTTGTTGGCCTACCAGACGACTTTCAGGACCCCCACTCAGTGTACACCTCATATGCTCATGTACGGGACTGAGGTTGTGCTACCGCTAAAAATCCAGACACTATCTCTCAGAGTCGTCCTTACCAACCAACTCACAACGGAAGAAAGTGCAAAACTCAGACTTGAATAACTAGAGAGTCTTAAGGGAAAACGATTGGAAGCACAACAACATTTGGAGCTCTACCAGGCAAAGATGGAACAAGCCCATGATAAATTTGTCCGCCCAAGGACATTCAAAATTGGTGACCTTGTACTTGTGCTCAAAAGGCCTATTCTTGCTCGCCGTAAAATAGGTGGGAAGTTCAAANCAAAATTGGTGACCTCGTACTTGTGCTCAAAAGGCCTATTCTTGCTCGCCGTAAAATAGGTGGGAAGTTCGAACCAACTTGGGAGGGACCATTTATCGTTGAGAAGGTCTATACAGGAGGAGCCTACCAGTTAGTGGACTTTAAGGGTGAAAGACCCATGTTGCCAAAAAATGGACGATACCTGAAAACCTATTACGCAACCTAATGCTGCTTATTGTCGTTTGCCTCCGCTTGCCTCTGCTTGCTTTGAAAACTTTGATTGTTTTAAGGTTATCTATGTGGCCAAATGTCTATGACCGGGTCCAAACTTTGTAATTAACCTCAATATAATGAAAATTTTGAGAAGATTTTGNTCGTTGAGAAGGTCTATACAGGAGGAGCCTACCAGTTAGTGGACTTTAAGGGTGAAAGACCCATGTTGCCAATAAATGGACGATACCTGAAAACCTATTACGCAACCTAATGCTGCTTAATGTCGCTTACCTCCGCTTGCCTCTGCTTGCTTTGAAAATTTTGATTATTTTAAGGTTATCTATGTGGCCAAATGTCGATGACCGGGTCCAAACTTTGTAATTAACCTCAATATAATGAAAATTTTGAGAAGATTTTGTTGTACTTCACACGTTCTCTTTTCTGCTTTTGAATTTAAATACTCTATTAAATCAAATGAAACTCACACATAAAATGAATAATCCTCTTCACCAAATCAAACTAAAATTTACTTTAATAAATACTTTGTTTTGTTCTTGTTCATGCCAAGCTTCGGCCCATTGACATTTTTTTCTGTCATCTGCAGAAAAATGTCAGGACAGAGGCTGATGTTTGCTTTCCAGGACGGCTGGAACTTCGCACTGAATGAAGAGATGGCGCCGCAAGGAGGTGTCATAGATTTCAACGTGGATTTCAACCAAGTTGATATGGACTACGAGGTTCCTCTAATGGACGTAGTCAGTAGTAAAGAAAAGGAGGGATTGCCTTCACTGTTGAGGGTGACCACTCAAGACAATGTGTCACGCAAAAGTAAAAACATGATAGCGGAACAAGATTNGTGTCATAGATTTCAACATGGATTTCAACCAAGTTGATATGGACTACGAGGGTCCTCTAATGGACATAGTCAGTAGTAAAGAAAAGGAGGGATTTCCTTCACTGTTAAGGGTGACCACTCAAGACAATGTGTCACGCAAAAGTAAAAATGTGATAGCGGAACAAGATTCAATGGAGGGGCCCAGCCGTCTGCCCTCCATGGTAGCTACTCCAGCAAGGGACCTGATAGCCGCCCGTAATGAAAGATTACTGAATACTCTGCTCCGCAGGACGCAACGCAGAAATGCTAGCCGAAAGAAACAGAGAGCCTTTCTGTGACATGAACACAAACGCCAGAGAGATGTGAGCAGTTTTCTTACCTCCATTCCTGAGGGACATATTTACGACCCAGATCTGAGAGAAACTTCTGCCAGCCTGCCCACTACAGATGAAGAGTCAAGATTTATGAAAGAATCAAATGTGCTCCCAGTTCCAGATATCTTATGCAGGGGTTACCCAACATGCAACGTTGAGGTACCGGTCGGGACATTAGTCACGGGCGCATTTGTAGAATGCCCGGACTGCAACGTTCTGCATCTACAGCATTTTAGTACATTAGAAGAATACACTTTAAGCACCAATGAGTCTCATACTCCAGACTTTGCGACAAATGAACCATATGTCCAACTGGGGACGGATCAGCGCGCGTCATGGAGCCTAAGATCATACATCCCACTAGAGGCTGAATCTCATATTTAGGATTGACTGACACTAGTTTGGGTTCCCGTTGAGGCCCAAGGAAGGAACGCCCATGGCAGCTGCCAACTCCTGGTATGGTAGAATACTACAAGATAAGCAGAGTAAATAAAAGAGAATTCGAGTTCTATGAAGAAGTTTAAGGAAAGTTCGTCAACATATTGGAAGGCCTGAAGCTATATACCAGGGTTTTCTCTAAAACTGATGAAAGAAGCATTCTGGACTGCATCTTCGATTTAAGAGATAGAGGTCAAGCGGGCCTTCTCATGGAGAGGACATATTCCGAGCTGAAGAAATGGATGAGGGGAAAGGGAAGAATCACCATCCAATGCGGCTGTTGCTACAATTTCACGAACGATAGACAGGGGAATCCGCCTGTGATCCTCAGATACGACCAAGTGGATCTGTTACCACCGATGATAAAATGGATGATCAAGAGAATGGTCAAGTGGGATATTATACCCGCTACTTGCATTCCCAACAGTTGCATCATTAATATTTATGAAGAAGGTGACTGCATTCCCCCACACATCGACCATCATGATTTTGTGAGGCCTTTCTGCACGGTCTCATTCATGAGTAAAAGCAATATTCTATTTGGAAAATAAATCGATATAGTCAGCCCTGGCGAATTCAGAGGAGCTGTGGAGATTCCTCTTCTAGTTGGTTTAGTACTTGTTCTGAAGGGCAATGGTGCAGACGTTGACAAGCACTGCATTCCAGGAGTGCGACACTATAGGGTTTCTATAACCTTCCGCAGAATGGACGACAGTAAAATACCGTATGGATTCCAGCAGGACCCAGAATTGGAGGAGTTGTTTCTATATGAGCTATGAGAAGGTTGTACCTCTAAGTACATGCAAAGGGAACTCTTATCCTGAAGCATGACTTAGAAGGTCTGCTTGATCAAGAGCTCAATATACCTGACACAGAGGGTTCACTTGCTTTCTTTTAACAGCATGACATGTATCTGATGTATTCAGTCTACGATTTACTCATATCATGAGATGATTCTCAATGTATTTCAGCATGGATTAGATGATGTACCTTTTGAGGCATTAGCCTATGTTTGATTTATGGTATCCCTTTTTGGGGCAAATTAATGGAAATTTCTCTCAAATTGTGTCTTTTTTTCAGTTGCCTTTTTGTGCGATGGATGGAAGCCGTGAACCATGCGATGGTTCGGAATTTCAATGAACAAAGAACGAAAAAACAAATCTTCAATAATAAATAAAACACAAATGAAAAATAATCATAAATAAGTAAATAATGAAACAAATTTCTTTTAAAAATCAACCAATTAAAATTAAAACTTTAAAAACACATTTTTAAAAAATTAAATGTGATGAAAACAACAAGAAAATGAAATAAACCTGCTGAGTGGATGCTTCCGTTTTCAGAATTTCCTACTTTTTGTACGTGCAGCACAACCATCGATATCTACCTCAACTCTCTTCACATCCCCGCAGAATTTTGCATTCTGCACAAAACTCCACAAAGCTCTACAAATCTTTTTCAACAAAATCAACCTTTCCAAATGAAACACTTCTACAAATTCAACACCACAAGCTCTTTGTAAGTTTCAAATTACATCTTCAAATCAGTACATAAATCCTGATTCTCACATTTCGAGGTTGATACCTAAATTCCGACTCTCTCTCGGAATTGATACCTACATTTCAATTCTCTCATCTTTGGATTGATACCTACATTTCAATTCTCTTATCTTCAGAATTGATACCTACATTTCAATTCTCTCATCTTCAGAATTGATACCTACATTTCAATTCTCTCATTTTCAGAATTGATACCTGGATTTCAATTCTCTCATCTTCGGAATTGATACCTACATTTCAATTCTCTCATCTTTGAATTGATACCTACATTTCAATCCTCATTTCCGAATCAGTCCTACACTTCTGATTCATTACATTCGAGGTTGGTCCTTACATTGCGACACTCTCTTTTGAGAATTGACCCCAATTCTCACTTTCAAATCAGTCCTACATTTCTGATTCATTACATTCGAGGTCTGTCCTTACATTCTGACACCCTCTTTTGAGAATTGACATACATTTTAATCCTAATTTTTGAATCAGTCCTACATTTCTAATTCATTATATTCGAGGTCGGTCCTTACATTCCGACACCCTCTTTGAGAATTGACCTACACTTCAATCCTCATTTCCGAATCAGTCCTACACTTCTGATTCATTACAATTGAGGTCAGTCCTTACATTCCGACACCCTCTTTTGAGAATTGACCTACATTTCAATTCTCATTCCCGAATCAGTCCTACACTTCTAATTCATTACATTCGAGGTCGGTTCTTACATTCCGACATTCTCTTTTGAGAATTGATATACATTTCAATTCTCACTTCCGAATCAGTCCTATATTTCAGATTCATTATATTCAAGGTCGGTCCTTACATTCTGACATTCTCTTTTGGAAATTGATATACATTTCAATTCTCATTCCTACATTTCTGATTCATTACATTTGAGGTCGGTCCTTACATTCTGACACTCTTTTGAAAATTGACCTACATTTCAGTTCTTATTTCCGAATCAGTCCTACATTTCTGATTCATTACATTCGAGGTCGGTCCTTACACTTCGACTCTCTCTCTCTCTCTCTTTTTGAATTGATATCTGAATTTCAATTCCCATATCGGAGTCAGCACTTACATTCTGGCTCCCATCCTTTGGAAATCTTTGAAATTTCAAAACTCAAAGTCCACTCTCCAATCACCAGCGAGAGTCTCTACCTCTCAACTTGATTAAACACACACCTTCTAATTCCCCGGTAGAAACAAATCACACACATGACCCTACACATATTTTTTGGTCTGTTGACTTAGAGTTTGTATTGGTTTTTGTTGATCTCGTCGGTCAATGCCAATACGTGCGGTGTGCTTGCCCCAACACACCACACCTATTGGGGGTCCATTTGTGGACCTCACGTTTGGTTGAGGTGTAGTTTTTCCCTTTTAGTAGCCTAAGGTCTAGCCATAGGATTTTCTTATTCACTATTCTTAGAAAATTAGACATGGAAACCTCACCATTAGAAATTCTACCCTCTTCTTTACTGAACTTGAAGTGTCACATGCTAACCTCTAGCATCTTAGTAGGTGGGATCACTATGGGGGAAACTCAAGATGAGTCACCCTTAGGACTGTTGGACCTTAAGGTTAACCCTAGGTGTTGGTCTAGAGCTAAGGCACTCACTACACTCACTACACTCACATTCACTCACAACCCAAAACTCAAATTTCTAGCCTGTATCCCTTTATCTTTTGGGATACTCATATAGATGGTCCCCTAAACCTACTAGCCCTAGGGCTACGGTTTGGCTAAGACCACTATGTAGAAGACCCAAAATGGGGTTTCCATTGGTCCATGGCTTGTTGGTGATGATTGGTTCCTCAACTTTACCAAAATACCACTCTTAGACCCAAAACTCCAAAAATTCCAAAATTCCCAAAAAATCTCAAAAAATCCCAAATATTCCCGATTTCATTTCTCTCAACTACCACATGACCCAAATTGGCCAATTTGACCATCTTTAACCAAAATCCCCAAATTTGCCTTTAAAGACCCAAATTTCCCCAAATTCAATTCAAATGTCCATCAATTTGACCTCAATTTCAATCCTAAACTCAAATTCACTTTTCATATGACCAAATTAAACCAAATCCAAGCTCAATTGGCCCATGATTTGAGCCCAATTTTGATTTGGGTCAAAACCCCAATTTTGACCATATGAATTAATCTTACCAAATTAAACCTATAGCCTAGTCAATTGGCCCCAATTAATGCTGCAAAATCTTGATAACATTCCTATTCATAAAAATCAACCATCAATTGGCCTTGGTGAAGCCACATATCCATTTGATTTTGGCCTAAATCCAAAATCCCCAAATTTAGCCCCAAATTGGCTAAGTCCCCAAATTTCACTCAATTGATTGCCTTAACCTCCAAATTGGCATCCAATTCATGTTGAAAACTCTTAATGAGGTCCCTATTGACCATTTACAATAATCAATTTGGAATTCACTCAAGGCTAACCCATGCTAGACCCAAGCCTAGCCCACATAACCAAATTGATTAAGTAAAATTCCTTCAAATTGACCTTTCAATTGAACTCAAAACCACTTCCATCCTTCACCAAAGTTGTTCATTATCCCTCAAATTGACCCTCCAATTGAGCTCAAAACCACTTCCATCCTTCACCAAAGTTGTTCCCTATGATCATCTAAGGTTAACCCAAGCTAGACCCAAGCCTAGCCCAACATGACCAAATTGATTAAAGTTCAAAATTTTTTCAAATTGACCTTTCAATTGGGCTCAAAACCATTTCCATTCTTCACCAAAGCTGTTCCTTGTGAAATTGACCTTTCAATTGGGCTCAAAACCATTTCCATTCTTCACCAAAGTTGTTCCTTGTGACTTGACCCTTCATTGAGCTCAAAACCACTTCCATTCTTCACCAAAGTTGTTCCTTATGATCATATACACCAAATTCAATATTTATTTGGGCTAATTGACATGGCTAACCTAGCCCAAATCCAAGTTTTGTTCATTTGCACCCACTTGGACCCATGCACTAAATGTGACCTAACCACCCTAAAGTCACCAAATTAACTCCATCACAGCCATTAGTTGAACTTAGTGACCAGTCCAAACGACATGAAATCACCTAAATCAAGCCATGGACCAAAGGTCCCCCAAATTAAGGAATATTATTTCCAAAAATTCACATGCTTAAGATATCTTTGCCAAATGCAAGCACATTTGCATTAAATTGTTGTGATGGATTCCTCTGGGTTCCCTGAGCTCCTAGCCACCTACCCCTGGACAGCCGGCAACATTTGCATTAAATTGTTGTGATGGATTCCTCTAGGTTCCCTGAGCTCCTAGCCACCTCCCATTGGCCGACCAGCCAGCCTAGTGGTTGGAAAAGCTCAAAACCAAGAGCCACCCTCATGTCACCTCACCCAAATCAAACCTAGAGGACAGCTCATCCAAATTAAATTGAAGAGCTCCTCTGCCCTCCACTTAAGCACCACAATGCACCCAAACTTGTGCCCTGAGAGCCACCCCATGGCCATTTTTATAAAAACCCACCTCCCACGGCCATGGGAGGTGTGTGAAATTTTCCTAGAGAGGCCTCTCCAAACTTAACACAAAGCTTCCCTAAGATCCCCTTAGTGCATTCCGACCATTTTCCCTCACCAATTCCCATTGCCAGAGCTCAATTTTTAGCTTGAAACCTTACCGGAAACCAGGACAGAACCCAACACATCTCCATAGTCCACCAAACTCAAATTAACTTCACCCACACCTTCACAATAGTGAAAGAATCCAAAACCCCATAAAATCCCCTCCCACAGAGCCTCTACCATAGCTCTAGACCAACTCCCCTCCAATCCCGAAATAAGGTACTAAGTTTTCAGATCTTATACTAAGCATAAACAAAATAAAACAAGTAATTAAAAATAAGCAATACACTTAAACAAGAAAATGTTCAAAATAAACTACAAATATTCTTTTTTTATATTTAAAATAAAAAAAAATTACTAATACTTTCCATTACATCCCCGACAACGGCGCCAAAAACTTTGAAGCGCGGAAACTTGGGATTAAATTAATAATAAATATGCAACATAACCCAAACAATAACGTAACTTTAATGAAAATAATTTATCTTTAACACCTTTTTTAAACTCCCAATTCCCTTTTACATATAACACAAGTATACAAAACAGTCAAGGAATACAGGGCTTTAATGAAGTCCTAGATATCGATCCAACAGGGAAGCTGGAAATATATATAAGCTAGCTATTTATATTTTATTCTTAAAATAAAAATAAAAATAAAAAGTAAGTACAAAGTTTGAAGTTAAACAACTCAAGTGAAATGTTACTAAATATGCAGATGTATAACTACAAAAGTTAAGTTAAACTAGATGCTAAACTTTTAAAAGTAAAATTGCTGAAATAAAATAATAGTTTTTATTGACAAAAAGTTTAAGTATGAGAAAACATTCTTCCCCTTTACAATAAAAAATTGGCTTGTGAAGAAATTGAAATTATTTGTAAAATATATTTATAAACTATTTTGTGCCAAATAGGAGCAATCCTATTCTCTACCCTTTTTGAGCGTTATAAAGAACATTGATTAATCCCGAGTTTAGTCCCTAATTTGTGGTTAGGATGGGAGGATACCGGCTATCACTCTACAGTTCCCACTACTCCCTCATCTGAGGGCTAACATGCTTGCATTAATTTCCAATCAACTGAACCAAATTTGGGGATTCTAATCTGTCACCTTAAAATCTTCCAATTCTACATCCAACAAAGTATATTTCCTTATTTATTGCACCCAATCCCAAGGATGACATACTCTCCCATAAAATCAAATGTGATTCTCTCTTTGTTGTATAAATCATTTCTCCTTTTTATAACATATATTTCACAACACATTTTAACAATTCAATTGGCTAGATCAAAAAGTAAATGAAGATTGGAGTTCAAATCATCACAAATTATTGACATTTAAAACTGTAGAAAATAAAATCAATTCTTCACATAATCATTTTTTCAAAGGAGAATGATAAAGAAGACTACTCAGAATTTATGAGAAGAATACGATAAAACACGGACTTCATATATAAAAATAAGTTTACAAATAAAAGCAATGAAAAATACAACTTATCTCACAATCCTTCCAAAGTAAATCCCTAGAAGTTCTCTCCAAGCCTTTCTCTCTTTACAAGCACTCTAAATTCTCTCTTAGAAGTGTAATGAAGAAGAAATCTCTCTCCCTTCCTCTCTTCTTATAACCTTAGAAGACAATCTCCAAGCCCTTGACTTTCTCTCTCTATCTCTCCCTCTTGGTTGTCACACCCTCTCCTCTTTTAGCCCCCTTTAGAACATCTGTCCTTTAGAATTTTTTCTCTCCTACTCTATTTTGGGCTGCCTCCTCTGAAAAGAATTTTAATTTCCCTCCAAAATTCAAAAGTTAAGACTTTGAATTCAAAAGATAATTCTCTTTGGTCCAAGAGTCAAATCCCTTCAAATTAGAACCTTCCAAAGTCTCTAAATGCATTGAACTACTGCATGGGATGTTTAGAACAAGTGTCTCTTTGAAAATTTGCGCAAAATTTGTCTCAAACTACCTTAGTTTGAAAATTTTGCACCCGGCGCATCATGTGTCGATCTAGCGCATCATGCGACAGTGCTCTCAATTTTTGCGCATCATGTGTCAAACCCCAAAATTGGTTGTTTTACTCCAAATTTTGCTTCTTTTGCCATTTTTGCTCCAAATGCCTAAAAATGATATACCTGCAACACAAACACAAAAATATATTTTTTTAAATTGTAATATCACCAAAAATAGAGATAAAAAGGGTACTTAAAACTGTATATTATTTTTTTGTATCACATACCCATCATTTTGCTATAAAATACTTAATGCAAAAGAAAGATGTGAAACTAAGATTAATTAGATGAATTCTTCTGATGCAAGAATTTGATTTTGTAGTAGTAGATAGAAAAGGAACTGATAATCAAATAGCTAATCATTTATCAAGACTGGAATAGGAACAATTTATTAACTTTGACAGATAAATTAATGAATAATTTAACACCTTAATATGCGGAAATTATTAACTATATTGTTAGTGATCTTATACCGAGTGATTTAACACCACAACAACAAAGAAAATTAATTCATGATGCAAAGTTTTACTTTTGGGATGATTCTTATTTATATAAGTAGTGTAAAGATCCTATTATTCGGAGATGTGTACCTTATGATGAAACCCTATGAACTATTCAAAAATGCCATGACTCTAAATTCAGAGGACATTTTGGAATTGATAGAACAACTCAAAAAATTTTATAATCGGGATTTTACTCTATTTATAGATGTTATTATGCATGTAAGAACTTGTGATCGATGTCAACGAGTGAGTAATATTTCAAAAAGAAATGAAATGCCTTTAAACTTTATATTGGAAGTTGAAATTTTTGATGTATGGGGATTAGATTTTATGGGACCATTTGTGCTTTAATTTGAAAATGTATACATATTGTTTATAGTAGATTATGTTTCAAAATGGATTGAGGCATTTGCTTTACTGCGATGTGATGCTTGGAGTGCTTCAAAATTTCTCAAGAAAAATATTTTTTCTAGGTTTGGGATGCGGAGAGTAATTATTACAGATGGGACATCTCATTTTAGAAATAAAATAATTGAAAAGTTAACAGAAAAATTTAGTATCCAACATAGGATCTCCACTATTTATTATCCATAAACAAGTGGTCTTGCTGAATTATCTGATCGGGAAATTTAAAGAATTTTGGAAAAGACTATTAATCCTGTGAAAAAGGATTGGTCTGTTAAGTTAGGTACTTTATTATGGGCTTATAAGACTGCTTATAAAACACATATAAGATTGTCTTCATATAGATTTATCTTTGGAAAGACCTGTCGCTTACCAGTAGAGTTAGAGCATAAAGCTTATTGGGCTATTAAAGAATTTTTTAATTTAAAACATGCTGGTGAGAAGAGATTATTGCAACTGAAAGAGCTTGATGAAATAAGAAATCAATCTTATAAAAATATCATGACTTAAAAAGAGAAATTGAAAAATTGGCATGATCGGAAGATAATTGGAAAATAGTTTAAACCAGGGCAAGAAGTTTTATTATATAATTCTCAATTGAAAATATTCCAAGGAAAATTAAAATCTAAATTAATGGGGCCATTTACAATTATTAAAGTTTACCCATATGGAGCGGTAGAAATCAAAGATCCAAAAACTAAGACAATATTTGTAGTGAATGAAAATAGATTAAATCCTTATTTTAAAGGGCACAGTCTGATGATTAAAGAGGTTTTAATGTTGGATCAACCAAAATGAAAATTTATTATGTTAGGCCAATGACGTTAAACCAAACGTTGTATGGAAGGCAACTCATAGTTATTTAAGAATTTGATTTAAATTTGAGTAACTTTATGTTTTTGTTTATGCACTTTCTAATTATTTTCCATGCTTTAATGTCTTAAACATGTTATGAAATGCATATAGATTTTTTAATATGAGATACCATAAAAAAGAATGCGAATTATTTAATCATTTAGCAAAGCTGCGCAAAAATTTGCAGTTACGCTGAACGACATCAAGATCGGCGACGGACGACACTATAATTATCGTCCAATGACCCGACTAGCACCAAAACGGTACTGCGTGTATGAATCAGGTGGGGAGTTTCTATGGGCATTATTTTAGTTGCTTTTGCAATTTTAAGAACTGATTGATGAATTTGGACAGGATTTGGACGAAATTAAGTCAATTCAATTCAAAATTTAAGTCTATATATACCTTTTGGATGAAGTAGAAGTATCCATTCCTATCAAATGGCTTCTAATTCCCATGTTACAAATCCAAATTTTTCAACAAGAGAAGGTTCATTAATCAGCATGCACAAAAATTGTATGAGAAAGTGTTGGTGAAAAAGAAACTGATTAAGGAGCGATGATTTCTGAATCAAGGACACAAAGTTCTAGAAACTGTAGTGGAAGATATCATAATGAAGAGACATTGGGAAGTCTTATGATATACTGCTGCAGTAGTAGTAGTTCATGTGGTAAAAGAATTCTATGTTAATTTCCATGAAATTAACTAAGGAGTAGTGTATGTGTGAGGCAAAGAAGTACCCCTTAATCCTTCTCAAATTAGTGAGTTATTTTTTATTGAGAATGTCCCTATCTATCATTACACTAAATTTTCCCCAATGAGAGACAACATGTATGAGATGTACAAATTTCTGGCGGATGAAGATAGAGCCTGGGAAGCAAAAGATGAATGTGATGTAAGTTTCTCATCTTCTTTATTAAATGCTGCATCTAAACCATGGCATATCTTCAATTCTGATAAATTACTTCCCACTATGAGGCTAAGTAAAGTTACAAAGGAGAGTACAATTATGAATCACTGCATTCAGACTGGAAGGCCGATAGATGTGGGAACTTTGATTGTAAAATCTATTCTAGGATTAGCATTAAATGGAGCATCTACTGGACTTAGACATCCTTCTACCATCTTTCTGTTATGTAGCCAGTCACAAGTTCCAATTGATCATTCAGAAAAGACTCTTTTCCGTAGCAACCTTTGGACCCAAATTTCAACTTTTCAAATTTGGTGAATCCGGAAGAAGAGAATGCTCCTATGGATCAATCGTCTTAGAATTCAACACTTACTTTATTACCGCCACCACCAAATAATTTGGATATCGTGATGAAAAGAGTTAAAAATTTGGAGAATAAAATGAATTGTATCATCAATGAAGTTGATGGAATTTCTACTAAATTCGACCATTTAGATTCGACAAAGAAACAACAATTCGACCATGCCGGACTTGTAGAAGTTTGGACAGTTAGATTGTACAAGTGGAATTGTTGGATCGAAGATGAATCAAGAGATGAGTTCCCAAGCCACCCCTTCTATAATTTATTTTTTCATTACCAATCGCTGGGAGATACAAAGAGGATCAAAGCGATGAGAGTGAAGATGCTTGATGGAATTAAAGTATTGAAGAGATAAAAGTGTGTTTGTGTTTATTTTTTTGCTCACATGAATTTAGATTGCTTAGTTGATGATTGACTTTGGATTTCTTGTTTTCAGCGGCGAGTCATTGGTTTGATTAGCGACGCTGATTTTATATATGTTCTGTTAAAAAAAAAAAGAGAGAAGAAAACTGTTAAGTGTTTGTACTAGGATTTATATATATGGAGTGAGTTTTTTGTGTTGTTTGTAAAAAATTAATTGTTAAAATTTACTAAAAATTAAAAATTAATGAAAATTTGGGTTAATTAGAGTTTAATTTTGTTTAGTGCATGAAAATTTGGAGTAAAAATGTGAAACCGGGTGTTTTTTCGTGCTAGCGCCAAACGATGCTAGAATCCATGTCAAACGGGGCCAGATGCTAGAAAAGACCCAGCTGGGTTAAGAACTCGCAAAAAGTTTTTTCACCATTATTGAGCTCCAAACTTTGTCTTCTTCCTAAGCTACGGCCGAAAATCATTTTACGGCATCAAAATACTTGGATTGGAGAAGATTTGAAGGCTTGAAAATTCTGGATCTCATCATCTCTTGGTAAGAGCTTCAATCTAACCTAGAAATTTTTTATTTTTACCATGGATTTCTCCAACATTTTGGAAAAACCAAAACTAAAAACATTTTGGAAATAGAAAAGGAAAATCCTTGAAGTGAAACTTTTTAGCCATGATTTGGATTTTAAGAGTTAATTTTACCATTATTTGAAAATTATTAGATATATTTTGGAATTTTTAGATCTTTATGGCTCCTAAAATGAAAAGAACGGTTGGAAGACTTGGCTTTGACAAGCACAGGTTCATAAATATGAAGGCACTGTACCTCTACAACTCGCATTTTGCAAAGGATAATTTAATTCAAGAGTGAGCATTTTTCAATCTAGGAGAAATGATTGAAGGATTAATTGTAGCAAGGCAGTGGGAGACTTTCTGCTACTTTATTGATATAGAAGTTAAAAACATTTTTTGAGAGTTCTATGCAAACCTCTATGCTGCTACAGATGATCAGATTTATGTTCAAGGTTAATTTGTAGATTTCACTGCTGCAACAACTAATGCTTTATACCAGTTGAGGAATGAAGATCTGTGCGAGTATACCCTGTTTCAAGTTTCTGACTCAATGTTAGATGAAGTCATGGAATTTATCATTGAAGGGAAAGGTGTATGGAAGATAAAGAACAATAATAAAGTAAATTTTGCCACATCTCAGCTTAATCCACAGTCTAAGGCATGACATTATTTCATTTATGCATGCTTACTTCATACAAATCATTTAAGTGAAGTGACTAAACATAGAGCCATATTAAATTACTGCATCCAGCTTCATAAGAGAATTAATTTTGGTTCTTTGATTTACACTAATGCACACTCATATACAAAAGGAAGTACTACTAGGGGTTTAGGATACCTTACCCTGTTTTTTACTTTATGTAAACAATCAAGAGCAGAGTTTGATCTTTCAGAGGAATTATTACAGCCCCTAAAGCCAATTAGTAAGCCTAGTGTGCATAGTGCATACTTATTGATACACCTAAAATATATAGTATTTTTAGACACATTTTTATACCTATTTTTGAGATATTGTGCTTTAATGGAAGGTATTTTTGTGTTTTTCTAGCAGATACAAGTAGAAATGGAAAAAAAATGCTTAAAGGAGTGAAAAAGGATCAAATTTGGAGCAAAGACATGAAAATTTGTGCAAAAGAGTTTTGGCGCCTAAGCACCAGTTAAACAGAGAAGGCCGCGTCTAAAGGTCGAGACCCCGCGCTTAAGCGCCACTGGTAGTTACTAGATGAGTAAAATTGATTTTCATGAATTTTGAAGAGGTTTTTGAGGCACCCATTGGCTTAGTAGGTGGTTGTAACCACCATGGACAAAAATTATCATGAAAGGATGCATCTTTTGGGCAAATACATCGAATCAAGACACATTTTGAAGAGATCCCAAGGCACCTCTTAGAAAACTATAAATGAAAGAAGAGAGGACTTAGAAAAGAGTCCTGAAAATATTGGCAAGTTTTGAAAGTTCTTTTCTGGGGAGTTAGTTTGGAGAGATTTTCAGGAACCACTTTTTATTTACTTTATCCTTTTTGTTATTTTGTTTTGAGTGATTGTAAAAGAGAAGAGATTCAAAGGAACTTTAAGAGTTTGATGGAGGACTTGAGATAAGTTCTTATCTTTTTGTTTTAGACTACTTTTAGTTTTAATTGAGACTTGTTGTTGGTTTGACAAAGATTTCTTCTTTTAAACTAAAGTGTGGTTTTGTTTTCTCCATGGATTATGAGTAGTTTTATTTATCTTTCTTCTTAAAATGATAAGTAATTAAGTTTTGGATGGAAGTTCTCGAGAGTATTAATCTTTAATGTTGGAAGAGTTGTGATGATTTTAATCCATGCACTTCATTTACTTCTTGATTTGGCCAATCCAGATGTTAAAATATGTTGTGAGAACATGTAATAATCAGGCTAGTATTGTCTCAGTAAATAATTGGAAAGAATCACATGAGGTTGTATGAATGAGAATGTAGTTCATATGATTGAGTCGCTGGTATTGTCTCAGTCAACAATTGGAAAGAATCACACGAGATTGTATGAATGAGAATGTAGTTCATATGATTGAGTGCGGAAATATTCATTGATGGGTGTAGAGTTAGAGGACTTTAAAGTGACAGGTTAAAGCCCCCAATTTGGTTTATTGTTATAGGTTCTGATACAAGAATGTTAGCCCCCAGGTGGAGGGAATCAAGGGAACTCTAGAGTGAGAGCTAGTATGTTCCCTGCCTAGCCGGTCTTCAGAACTATTCAAACTTTAAATTAGCCAATATTTTTTATAGCTCATTAGTAAAGGTAAAGAATATTATTGCTCCTATTTGGCACAACACAATTTGCATACTTCCACAACAGAACTCCTATACTTATTACTAATTCATGATAAGAAGAAAGATATTTTCATATTAAGTACTTTTCTTCTACAAAAACTTTAGTTATCTTTTTAAGTTATTATTGTTTCATTAAAATATCCAAAAATACCAAAAAATATTTAAATTTTAAATTCCTACAAAAATTATTTTTAGTTTAAGTAATTATCTTTTTAAAAATAAAAAACTTTCTAAAAAGTTCATATTGCATAATCTTTCCTGTGAATTCGATATTCAGGTCTTAATCAAAAAGTCTTATATTACTTGATAACAATACGTATACTTGCGTAGTATCCCAATATAAATATATAAAAATTAAAAAGTTAAATTCTCATTTTTCTTCAAAATCAAGTTTTTGGTTTTGTTGCAAAATAAGGAAATATAAGTGAAAAATATCATCAGAACCATTGATATACTGTGCATAAGCATTAAGTATTCAGGGATCAAGTTTTTGGTACCGTTGCCAGGAAAAGAAAGAAAGAAAGAAAATTAAGTAAATTTCTATTTTTAGAAAGTCTTATTTAAACTTTAAATATTGTATCTTATTTTTTATGTTCTATTTTATTTTATTTTATTTTATGTTAGTATATGCGTAGTTCAGGTTCTGAAGGACTAGTGCCCTACGATTATGAATTAAAAAGAACAATTTAAAAAATTAGAAAAACCAAAAAAAAAATCTTGAAAAATCCAAATAAAATTACAAAAATGGCAAACCAAAATAATCAAACTGTTGAAATTCATCAAGAGTTTAGACCTTTATGAGATTATGCCAATCTTACTGTAGATGAACTTCATTGCAGTATTCAAAAACCTACTGTAGTGGCTAATTCATTTGAGCTTAAACCTGCTATTATCCAAATTGTATCAAATAATCAGTTTGGGGGATCACCAACTGAAGATCCAAATTTACATCTTACCAATTTTCTAGAATTATGTGCTACATTTAAATACGATGGTGTTTCAGATGATGCCATAAGACTTAGGTTATTTCCTTTCTCACTGAGGGATAAAGCTAGATGTGGTTGAATTCGTTAGCACCTTGATCTATCAGAACTTGGGGTGATTTAGCACAAAAATTCCTTGTTAAATATTTTTCACCATTAAAAACTGTGAAACTTAGAAATGATATTACATCTTTTAATCAGTTTGAATGAGAATCTATTTATGAAGCATAAGAACTTTTAAAGAACTCCTAAGAAAGTGTCCACACCATGTTATACCATATTAGTTAATAATTTAAACCTTTTATAATAGATTAATTGGTTCTCTTAGATCTATTATCAATGCCGCTGCTGGTAGTTCATTGATGTCAAAACCATTTCATGACGCTTATGCTTTAATTAAAGCGATGACTACCAATAATTTTTAATGGCCTTCTGAGAGGGCAAATCCAAATAAAGTAGCTAATATTCATGAAATAGATGCATTTACTATGTTAGCAAATCAAGTTGCTGCAATTTTAAGGAAGTTAGACCAGTTTGGAATGAATTTTTCTCAACCAATTTCTATGATTGAAGAGAATTCATTAGGTCAAATGATAGATTCTCAAACATCATTAGAAACTTTGAATGTCATACATAATAAGCAAAATAACCCATATTCCAATTATTATAACCCAGGTTGGAAGAACCATCCCAACTTTAACGAGAAGAACAATTCGGGTGGTAATAATCAGCAATAGGGGAACAACCAAGGAAACCCATTGGGAAACTGAAACAACAAAGGGAATAATAATTATAGATCTCTTTATCCTCCAGGTATCAACATAAATACACATTTAAGGATAAGAAGTTGTCTATAGAAGAAGTGGTGTTACAAATGGGTAATCAATTACAAACTCAAGGAGCTGCAATTTGAAATATTAAGAATCAACTTGGGCAAATTGCTAGTTCATTAAGTAATAGATCCCAAAGAACACTCCCTAGTAATACTGAATCAAATCCAAAAGACTAGAATAAAGAGCGAATTAAAGTTTTACAACTTAGAAGCAGAAGAGAGTTGGAAGGTAGGATTCAAAAAGAAATTGAAGTAGAGAGAGAAGAAATTGAAGAATCAAAAGAGGACGCTCCGAAAGATTCTAAAAGAGAAGAAATTGAAGAATCAAAAGAGGACGCTCCAAAAGATTCTGAAAGACCTATTTCTCCGCTGAAAATTGATTTAGAAAGATCACCACCTCCATTTCCTCAAAGACTTCGACAACAAAAGTTAGATAAGAAATTTTCAAAATTTTTGAAAATATTTAAGAAGCTTACAATCAATGTTCCATTTGCTGAAGCCTTAGAATGAAGGCCAAGTTATGTAAAGTTTATGAAGGATATTCTCAATAGAAAAAAGAGGCTTGAAGATAATGAGACTGTTGCACTTAGTGGGGAGTGCAGTGCTACAATTCAGAAGAAACTTCCTGAAATGCTAAAAAATCCTGGTAGCTTTATAATTCCATGTGCAATAGGAGACATATTTTACGGGAAAGCTTTATGTGATTTAGGTGCAAGCATTAACCTTATGCCATTATCAATATTTAACAGATTGGGATTAGGAGAACTAACCCCTACTACTGTAACTCTGCAGCTAGCAGATTGTTCAATAACCTATCCTAAAGAAGTTATAGAAGATGTCCTAGTGAAAGTGGATCAATTTTTCTTTCCTGTTGATTTCATTATGCTAGATATGGAGGAAGATAAAGAGATACCTATCATTTTAGGGAGACCTTTCCTAGCCATAGGAAGAGCAATGATAGATATGTAGAAATGGGAATTAACAATGCGCGTCAATGATCAAATTGTTACTTTTAACATTTCAAAATAAATAAAATACCCTGTAAAAGGTAAGGATAATGAATGCTATAGAATGGATGTTACAAGATATCTGAGCAAAACCATTTCAAGACTACTTATGAAGAAAAATCTGAAGAAAAAGATTTGGAACACGAGTAAGGAGATGAATTAGATCAATGTGTAAAAACCTTTTTAAGGAATTTCAAGTTATGTTCAAGAAAGTTTTGAAATTTTGTACACGATAGACAAAGATAAATCATTTTGTCCATCTATTAAAAAACCTCCAGAACTTGAGTTGAAAATACTTCCTAAACATTTAAAATATGCCTTTTTAGGAGATTTCTCTACTTTACCTGTTATAATTTCCTCGAAGTTAACAAAGGATAAAAAAGAAAAGCTGATGAAAATTTTGAAAAATTTTAAGAGAGCCTTCGGATGGCAATTACTGATATTAAAGGAATTAGTCCTTCAATTTGTATGCATAGATTTAATCTGGAAGAAAACTGCAAACCTAGGGCTGATCCAAAAAGGAGATTAAATTATATTATGAAAGAGGTTGTTAAGAAAGATATTTTAAAGTGGTTAGATGCTGGAATTATCTACCCTATTTCAGATAGTGCATGGGGTTAGTCCAATTCACTGATTCCTAAGAAAGGAGGAGTAACTGTAACTATGAATGAGCATAATGAGTTAATACCTACTAGATAAGTTACAGGGTGGTAAGTATGCATTGATTATAGAAAATTAAATCTTGCAACTAGGAAAGATCATTTTCCACTACCCTTTCTAGATTAAATGCTAGATAGCCTAGCTGAGAATAAATACTTCTATTTTCTGGATGGATATACCGGTTATCACCAAATTCAAATATCTTCTGAGGATCAAGAGAAAACAACATTTACCAGTCCTTATGGTACTTTCACTTTTAGAATAATGTCCTTTGGTTTATGTAATGCCCCTGCTACATTTTAAAGATGTATGATGACAATTTTTTGTGATTTAATTAAAAAAGGGATTGAAGTCTTTATGGATGCTTTTCATTATTTGGAACTTCATTTTACTCATGTTTAGAAC
The DNA here is from genome assembly GCA_002079205.1 of Phalaenopsis hybrid cultivar. Classification (NCBI taxonomy): domain Eukaryota; kingdom Viridiplantae; phylum Streptophyta; class Magnoliopsida; order Asparagales; family Orchidaceae; genus Phalaenopsis; species Phalaenopsis hybrid cultivar. Next base: position 48,034 of record JXCR01008224.1, on the reverse strand, counting down.
ATTTATTTAAAGTTCTTAAGTTCTGTGAAGAAATAAATTTAGTCCTTAACTGAGAAAAATGTCAATTTATGATAACAGGAGGAATTGTATTAGGTCATCAAATATTAGAAAATGGTATGGAAGTAAATCTTGCTAAAATTTAAGTGATCGCGAATTTACCTTCTCCAACAAACGTATAGGAAATTAGGAGTTTTTTTAGGACATGTTGGATTCTACAAGCAATAGATTAAAGATTCTTCTAAGATTGCTAAGCCTTTATGTCATTTACTGGAGAAAGTTGCAATTTTTAATTTTTGATGAGGAATGCCTAAAAGCTTTTAAATTATTAAAAGAAAAATTAATCACTGCACTAAACATAGATGAGGAATGCATAAAAGCTTTTAAATTATTAAAAGAAAAATTAATCACTGCACCAATTATAGTTTCACCAAATTGGAAAAAAAACTTTTTGAACCAAGTGATTATGTTATTGGAGCTGTTTTAGGACAAAGATATGATAAAATTTTCAAAGTTATTTATTATGCTAGTAAGACTCTTAATGAAACTCAAATTAATTATACAACAACAGAAAAAGAGTTATTAGTAATAGTATATGCCTTTAATAAATTCAGATCATATTTGATTGGAACTCATTGTATAGTGCATACAGATCATTCTGTTATTAAGTACTCAATGAAAAAGAAGGATTNTTACAAAGAAAAACAAAACTCAAACAAAAATACTTATCCGAGACTTCTCCCCAAATACATCCTTTAAAGATCCATTGATGACTTCATACTCCGATAGACACACTAAAACACACACTCAAAAGACTTTGACCAACACACTCGCACACACACACACGCATGCCAAGCACACACACACCCTCTCACAAAAGCCTTCAACCAAAGCCTCCTCCAAACTCCTCTTTCAAAGCACTCTTTCGAACAACAAATGGTTCCTTTAAATAAAGCTCTTAAAATTACCAAGAGTCACTTCAAGCACCCCTTCAAAATTCATCCAAATTCATTGCACAAAAGTTCAACTTGTTTTTGGCGACTAGGCGCCCAACCATGGCGCTTAGGTGGCAACCTTCTAGAAGCCCAAATTAACTACCTGGCGCTTAGACACCAGATCTTGGCGCCTAGGTGCCAGTTCACTTTTTGCTCCTTTGATTCATTTCACTCAGTTTTGCTTTGTTTTTGCTCATTTTGCTCTTAAAATCCATCTCTTGTTCCTGAAATAAAAAAAAACTCACAAAATACCTTCTATTAAAGTACAATATCCTTAAAAATGAGCATAAAATGTATAAATAAAATAGTACATTTTAAGACGTGTTAATTCCACTATGCTTAAACGTCACTTGAGCTCAAGTAACTTTTTTATTTTATAAAATAAATACTTTAATTTATGGTAGTGGCTTTCTGACTTGACCCGCAATTACACAGNAGAAGTTATTAAAGAAATATCATATAAATCATAGGATTGCTACTGCTTATCATCCTTAGACAAGTGGTTTGATTGAATTATCCAATGGGGAAAATAAAAGAATTATGGAAAAATCTGTGAATCCAATAAAAATGGATTAGTCAGTTAAACTTGACTATGCTTTTTGGGCTTGTAGGACTGCATGTAGAACTCCTATAAGAATGTCCCCATATATGCTAATATTTAGGAAAGCTTGTCACTTACTAGTTAAACTTGAGAATAAAACATATTGGGCTATTAAAGAGTTCAATTATAATTTAAAAGATGATGGTGAGAAAAGATTGTTACAATTAAATGAGCTTGAAGAGATAAGGAATGAATCTTATGAGAGTGCTAAGATTTTAAAAGAAAAAATGAAAAATTGGCATGATTGAAAGATTCTTACTAAAAATTTTCAGTCAGGGCAACAAGTTTTACTATATAATGCAACGTTAAGATTATTTCTAGGCAAACTTAAGTCCAGGTGGATGGGCCCATTTGTTGTGATGAAAGTTTATCCTTATGGAGCTGTGAACTTAACTCCATGGGCTCATTTGTTGTGATAAAAGTTTATCCTTATGGAGCTGTTGATATTAAAGATCCTAATTTTGAGAAAATTTTTAAAGTAAATGGACATAGACTGAAATCTTATTATATATGGGATCAGCATAAATATAATGATGGATTGATGTTGGGTCAATCAAAATGAGCACTGGTTACGTCGGGCTGACGACGTAAAACCAAGCGCTTTGTGAGAGACAACTTATAGTTATCAGTGTGTTTTTGCTTTGATTGTTGTTTTGAGTCTGATTAAGAAATTTGGGGTAGTATTTTTTAGTTTATTATGTGTTAGTAATGTTTTTTAGACTTTATTTAGTGACATAGACATGTTAGAATGAGAATTTGGACGTTAAGTTGACTGGTGCAAAATATGCACCGGCGCTTAAGCGCGGTAGTTTAATCACATGTGCAAATTTTGATTTTTAGAAGGTGTAATTGCAATTTAGTTGGAATAAACGTGTCTTGGCAGTTTCTAGTCGTGCCTAGAAGTTATGAGGGGGAATTAGGCCTATAAATAGAAGGGGTTTGTGAAGGAATTTCACCCCAGATTATTTTTAGCCCTAAAATTCTAAGAAAGAGAGAGATTTAGAGAAAACGTCTTCATGGGAGATGGATTTCAAGAAGAAGGAAGAAGCCATGAAGAAGAAGTTCATTAGTCAAAGTGCACAGGAGATGTATAACAGTTTCTTAGTCGTTAGTATTGAAGGGATATCGGAGAAGATTAACCAGATGGAGAATATGTGTTTATGTATTGTGTTTAGTATTTGTGTCACTTATGTGTTTAATTGTAAAATGTGTGTTAAGTGTTTTGTACTTAAGAAAATTTTCGCATCCAAGACTATTTGGAGAGAACTATGTGTTAAATGTGTTTGTACTTGTTTGTGAATGAATATAAGTTTGTTTTGTGAAAATTTGTGTTATTTTTAGCCTCGCTTGAAATAATTATTAAAGAGAATTTTGAGATAGAGGAGAATTATAGGAAGTAAAAATAGTCATTTTAAGTTCTATGAGACCATTTAGGGGTGGTTTCCTTAGGCTAATAGTGCATTTTACTTAAAAATTTAAATTTTCAAAAATTATGCACAGACGCCTAAGCGCCACATCTCGCGCTTAAGCGTGAGCCAACCTGAGAGGCAGGCGCCTAAGCACGACTTACCCACGCTTAAGCACCGCTTCACGAAAATAAGTTTGTGAATGGTTAAAAGTGAATTTTAAGCCCGAAAATACCATTTTTTACACATCCTATTGTCTTCCCCAACTCAAAATCGCAATTTTAAGGGCTAGGGAAAATGGAATTTGAGGATTTCTTAGTAGAATCGAGATCCAAGTTCCTTAAGGTAAGAGCTTTACTTCTATGCAAAAATTTTGGATTTTCACCATATATTTTGAGCACATTCGGAAAATTTCAAAAGTTTACTATTCATGGTGAAAAGTGAAGAAAAATCTATGAAAATTGCTTGTGAAGTTTATTTAGTGCTTTTAGAAGTTTATTTCATTGATTTAAACTTGATTTTTAAAGTTATTTTTGGAATTTATCAAATTTGTAGAATGACACCATGAATGAAAAGGAGTAGAGGAAAGAGCCCATTCGATTCAAGCAAGTTTGTCAGTTCAAAAGCTCAGGATTGTTATAGTGACACTTTACAGTCACAAAAATTGATTCAGAAGCAATGTTTCAAGAGTCTAGGTGGAGAGGTAGAAGACCTGATAGTCCGCCGACAGTGGGGACAGTTCTATTGTTTCTCTATCATCGCAGTGATTTCTATTGTGAGGGAGTTTTATGCAAATGTCCCAGAGGCTGAAGACGATTGAGTTATGGTTAGAGGGAAGTTGGTACCTTTTACTCCAGAGGTAATTAACTTGTTTTAACATTTACCACCAGAGACTTTATGTTTTTATGCAAAGTATAGTCCTAGTGAAGCGGAGTTAGACGAGATTATTTCATATTTGACTATCGGGAGAGACTTTGGAAGATTACCATTGAGAGGAGAGTAAATTTCCCAACTTCAAAGTTATGTGCACCTTCGAAGGCCTGACACTATTTCATTTCCACCCGTCTACTTCTAACCAATCATCTCAGTGAAGTTACCAGAGAGAGCAACGTTGAACTATTATATTCAGGAGGGAAAGCCCATCAATGTAGGGGGTTTGATCTATCACATTATCATCAGTTCAGCTGCTGCTGCTGCTACTACTGCAGGCATGCAATTTGCTTTCTTAATATTTTTGTTATGCGAGCAGACTAGAGTGAAGTATGATAGTTGGGAGGAAGTTATGTTACCTCTAAAGCCCATTACGAAGGTGAATGTGAGGACTTATTCTGAGCATTCTATTTTTGGTTGGAGAGGAGGACTTTCCAGAAGTTATGGATTAGAGACATCTGCTGCATCTACCTCTGCTGCATCTTCATCACGACCATCTACTTCACGTGCTTCTACATCTAGAGGTGATAGCAAGACTCAGGATGAGTTATTGCAGAAGATGATGGACTATATCAATTTTACCGCTGATAAGGTACACAATTTAGAATGTTTTGCAGATCATACTAATAGTTTTAATATAAGGAAGAGAGATTATGAAGAGAAATTCCACTCATCTTTGGAGAGCCTGATTAGAGATGAACCAGGAGTGCAATTTCATGATATCCTCGATATCCTGATTATGAACCTATAGAAAAATTGTACAGCGGTGATTCAGAGGATGAAGAGTAGAGCTGAGAGATTCATTTTATGGTTGTAATATGATGTGAACTATGTGGTATGAGCTTACTACATTTGCATATGTGTGTTGTTTTGGACTATGATTTATGTTGTGTTTTAAATTTTTATGTTCTGTTGTTGTTATGATTTTTGTATTAGATAGTATTTTATATTATTTTTAAATTTTAGGGTAGTAGTTGTTGTTTTGTGTTTAGTACTATGATTTAGTTTGTTTAGAACTTAACTTAATTTCATATTGTTATAAAGTAAAAATTATTGCTAGCTTAGATCTTAAACTTGAAATTCAGAAACTGCTACCTTGTATTTTTCTTTTATCATGTTAGTCTGTTGTTTGCTTTTATACCCACTGTTTAGAAGTCTATTGAATCTCTACATGTTAAACTAAAATAAAATATAGAAAATTTGATCAAAAATTAATTTTACTCTTGTCTTTAGTTTTATACTTGTATAATTAGGATGTTAAAATTCCTGTTGGCATGTTATTTAAATTTTCATTCCTGCTTATATATATCTGACGCTAAACTGTTTAATCTGTTAAAAATTTAAGTTTGGGG
>JXCR01008224.1:18187-29041 GCA_002079205.1 Phalaenopsis hybrid cultivar | reverse complement strand
GTCTCTAAACACTGGCACTTCTTCATTTCTTTGAAACTGTTACCGACAATGAAGGTTGGTAAAGTTTCTAAAGAAAGTGTCATTTTGAATTACTACATCCAAAGAGGACTGTCGATCGATATTGGATCTATAATTGTGAAGTCAGGCTTAGGCCTGATCGTTCACGGATCAACTTATGGAGCTTGGACACCCTTCAACATTTTTCTCACTTTACAGCCAGTCCCAAGTATCCTATGAAAACTGGGAAAAGGTACTGCTACCTTGGAAACCTTTTGATCCAACTGAAAGATTCCCATCATTTANGAAAGATTCTTCTTTAAGAGTTGTAAGAAGAGAGGGAAAGTGAGAGATTTCTTCTTTATTGCAATATTTAGTAACAAGCGCATATTATTGTAAGTAGAAAGAAGTGATTCAAAGGAACTTTAAGGGATTTGTTTGTAGAGGAGAGTAAGATAAGCTGTTTATTTAAATTTTGTGTTGTATAAACTTGTTTTAATATATATAAATCCATGTTCTGTTATTTCTTCTTCATAAATTCTAAGTAATTGNAATTAAAGAAAATTTTATTATTGAAGTATTAAGCATCTTAGAGTTTCATATAAGAAGAAAATAATAAGACTTTATGAAAAATCTTTAAAGCTAATATGAATTTATAAAATAAAGGAAGGCAAGAAGTTTTAACTTCAAGAAGGGGATAGTGAAGTCTAAAATTATTAAAGGCTATCCNGCCCAGCCGTCTGCCCTCCATGGTAGCTACTCCAGCAAGGGATCTGATAGCCGCCCGTAATGAACGATTACCGAATACTTCGCTCCGCAGGACGCAACGCAGAAATGCTAGCCGAAAGAAACAGAGAGCCTTTCTGTGACAGGAACACAAACGCCAGAGAGATGTGAGCAGTTTTCTTACCTCCATTCCTGAGGGACATATTTACGACCCAGATCTGAGAGAAACTTCTGCCAGCCTGCCCACTACAGATGAAGAGTCAGGATTTGTGAAAGAATCAAATGTGCTCCCAGTTCCAGATATCTTATGCAGGGGTTGCCCAACATGCAACGTTGAGGTACCGGTCGGGACATTAGTCACGGGCGCATTTGTAGAATGCCCGGACTGCAACGTTCTGCATCTACAGCATTTTAGTACATTAGAAGAATACACTTTAAGCACCAACGAGTCTCATACTCCAAACTTCGCGATAAATGAACCATATGTCCCACTGGGGACGGATCAGCGCGCGTCATGGAGCCTAGGATCATACATCCCACTAGAGGCTGAATCTCATATTTAGGATCGACCAACACTAGTTTGGGTTCCCGTTAAGGCCCAAGGAAGGAACGCCCATGGCAGCTGCCAACTCCTGATATGGTAGAATACTACAAGATAAGCAGAGTAAATAAAAGAGAATTCGAGTTCTATGAAGTGAGATCATTTTGTGGAATTTCCCAACTGTCCAAGATTTATACCCCATGTGAATGAAGAGAATGTAGAAGGTTGGGAAGATGATAAAGGAGAAGAAAAAGAAGAAGACGTTGATGAGGAGGAAGATTAGACTGTTGTTAGTTTTTCTTTGTGACTATTATTGGTTTATTTTTGTTAGTTTGTTGATGCACTTTTATTTATTTGTAGTGTACTCTGCATGAACTTGTTAATGTTAAGTTTAGTTCTTATGAATAAATGTTTTAGATTTCCGTTAATGTTTAGCACTTTCTTTTAATACAGTAAATCCTTTGATATAAATATGTTATTTGAATTTTATACATTATATATATATATATATATGTTTTTTTTATTATTGGTACTTGCATAGTTCAACTTAAAAGGTTCAAAGTCCCAAAGCAATAGGTTAGTACTTTTGAATGTATTTAANAGCACTTTCTTTTAATACAGTAAATCCTTTGATATAAATATGTTATTTGAATTTTATACATTATATATATATGTTTTTTTTTTATTGGTACTTGCATAGTTCAACTTAAAAGGTTCAAAGTCCCAAAGCATAAGGTTAGTACTTTTGAATGTATTTAATATTTTATTTCACCTTGCATTTCTTATACTGCATGCTTTATTTATTAAAACTTTAAGTTTGGGGGGAAAATTTTTTCTTTTAAAAGAATGAAAATAATTTTTATTTGTCCTCAATTAACTATTTTTAAATTTAATTTAACATGACCTTTGGTATTTGAGGCTAACTTTAGATAACTATATTTTTGTTTCTAACTATATATAGTAGACTTAAATAATGGTTTTCCATAATGAAGGTTAATTCTTAAGTTGAGGTATTTAATATGAAAATATAAGACTATGCTTTTTTTATTTAAATTAAAGAAAATTTTATTATTGAAGTATTAAGCATCTTAGAGTTTCATATAAGAAGAAAATAATAAGACTTCATGAAAAATCTTTAAAGCTAATATGAATTTATAAAGTGAAGGAAGGCAAGAAGTTTTAACTCCAAGAAGGGGATAGTGAAGTCTAAAATTATTAAAGGCTATCCAGATATAGTAATCCTCACATTAAAAAAAGGGAAACACAAAAGAAAAGAAAAAGTATGTGAGGAGAAGCTTGAGGAGATGCCTAATAAATAATTGGCTTCACTTGATCAACTTGAGGAAAAAGACTTTATTACATTTCTAAACTTGCATTTAAGTATTAACTACCTTACTAATAAAGTTCTTATGAAATTCTTTTTCATATGGACATTCTAAGTATCTTTAATATGACAAAACTACAATTCTTTTTTAAATGAATAGAGAAGCAGAAATCTTAAAGTAGACTATTGAATATTTCTATACTTTTAGTTTTAACCTGAGTTTTTAAAAATTCTTTTTGAGTTGTGTTATTATATTTAGNTTTTCATATGGACATTCTAAGTATCTTTAATATGACAAAACTACAATTCTTTTTTAAATGAATAGAGAAGCACAAATCTTAAAGTAGACTATTGAATATTCCTATACTTTTAGTTTTAACCTGAGTTTTTAAAAATTCTTTTTGAGTTGTGTTATTATATTTAATAAACCAAATTATAGAAATTTAAAAGTTAAAATCTTTACCATAAGTCATATTTTTATGTACTAAAGGAGTTACTTGAAGAAAAGTAACAATTAAGTTTAGGGGATTTTCATACACCAAAAAAATGTTCAATTTTTCATATATATTTAATGCCTATATTTGGTCATTTTTTATGAGATTGCACTTTAAAGAAATGTATTTTCATGTTTTTAATACAGACATACACAATTTGTGGATTTGGATTAAAAAAAACAAAAAATGATTAAATTTGGAGCAAAAAAGGCAACAAAATGATCTGACGTCGAATGACACCAAAACACCTGTATGGAGCCCGACCAGCGCCAGTTAGCGCCAAAATGGCATCGAGATGGTTACTTCTTGAAATGCATTGAATTTGGACGAATTTTGAAGGGGTGCTTAAGAGAATTCTTGATTTTTTGGCCACATATTATTTAACTACCATTTTTAACAGAAAATAAGGGGCAAAGGAGGAAAAAAAAAGAAGAGAAAAGGAGTAAAACTTCCATACNTATATATTTAATGCCTATATTTGGTCATTTTTTATGAGATTGCACTTTAAAGAAATGTATTTTCATGTTTTTGATACAGATATACACAATTTGTGGATTTGGATTAAAAAAAACAAAAAAAGATTAAATTTGGAGCAAAAAAAAGGCAACAAAATGATCTGGCGCCGAATGACACCAGAACACCTGTATGGAGCCCGACCAGCGCCAGTTAGTGCCAAAATGGCATCGAGATGGTTACTTCTTGAAATGCATTGAATTTGGACGAATTTTGAAGGGGTGCTTACGAGAACTCTTGATTTTTTGGCCACGTATTTTTTAACTACCATTTTTAACATAAAATAAGGGGCAAAGGAGGAAAAAAAAGAAGAGAAAAGGAGTACAACTTCCATATTTTGTTCTTCTTTTGAGATTTAGAAAGATTCTTCTTTAAGAGTTGTAAGAAGAGAGGGAAAGTGAGAGACATCTTCTTTATTGCAATCTTTAGTGACAAGCGCATATTATTGTAAGTAGAAGGAAGTGATTCAAAGGAACTTCAAGGGATTTGTTTGTAGAGGAGAGTAAGATAAGTTGTTTATTTAAATTTTGTGTTGTATAAACTTGCTTTAATATATATAAATCCATGTTTTGTTATTTCTTCTTCTTAAATTCTAAGTAATTTNTTACAAAGAAAAACAAAACTCAAACAAAAATACTTATCCGAGACTTCTCCCCAAATACATCCTTTAAAGATCTATTGATGACTTCATACTCCGATAGACACACTAAAACACACACTCAAAAGACTTTCACCAACACACTCGCACACACACACACACATGCCAAGCACACACACACCCTCTCACAAAAGCCTTCAACCAAAGCCTCCTCCAAATTCCTCTTTCAAAGCCTCTTTCGAACAACAAATGGTTCCTTTAAATAAAGCTCTTAAAATTACCAAGAGTCACTTCAAGCACCCCTTCAAAATTCATCCAAATTAATTGCACAAAAGTTCAACCTGTTTTTGGCGACTAGGTGCCCAACCATGGCGCTTAGGTGGCAACCTTCTAGAAGCCCAAATTAACTACCTGGCGCTAGGCACCAGATCTTGGCGCCTAGGCGCCAGTTCACTTTTTGCTCCTTTGATTCATTTGACTCAGTTTTGCTTTGTTTTTGCTCATTTTGCTCTTAAAATCCATCTCTTGTTCCTGAAATAAAAAAAACTCACAAAATACCTTCTATTAAAGTACAATATCCTTAAAAATGAGCATAAAATGTATAAATAAAATAGTACATTTTAAGACCTGTTAATTCCACTAAGCTTAAACGTTACTTGAGCTCAAGTAACTTTTTTATTTTATAAAATAAATACTTTAATTTATGGTAGCGGCTTTCTGACCTGACCCGTAATTACACAATTATTTAGTTTCTAAAAGATGACCAAATAATTGAACCAATAAATCTTAGCGGCTAGCACACAAAATAATATGTTTTAGAATTTTAGAATTTGATGTGCACACTAGGAGTACATGCAAATATATGTATAATTTCAAGTAATAAAGAGTTTTCCTTAAAAACCTCAATATCGATCCTATAGAGAAGCAATAACTTTATATAATGACTTATAAAATTCCTACGTAAAACAACAGATAATTATCCAGGAAAAAGAAGTAATTGCTACTAATAAGTGTAGTNAAACCTCAATATCGATCCTATAGAGAAGCAATAACTTTATATAATGACTTATAAAATTCCTACGTAAAACAATAAATAACTATCCAAGAAAAAGAAGTAATTGCTACTAATAAGTGTAGCTTAAAAACTAAAATAAAAATGCCAAGTGTTTCTAAGACAGCTAAGTGTAGAAGAGTTTTAAATTATGTGAAGAACTTTCCTCCTTGAAATGAGTTTATAATCAGAGTAGGAATCAAATGTTTAAAGTTTAAAATGTAGTTTTGTGCCAAATAGAAGCATACATATTCTTTTCCCTCCTGATTAACCTAAAGTTAAGTTCTAAAATCTCTGGTTATCTTTGGTGGGTTCTAGACTCTCACTTCCAGATTACCTAATGTGCCCTCTATATAGGACTAACATATCATAAGGTTCCAAACTCTATATCAAATTAGTAAAAATCTAACCTGTCACTCTAGAAACACCAATTTACGCCCATCAAATCTTATCTCCCTATTCATTTGCACTGCATTATGGGCTACTTTTCCTTCACCTAATAGTACAATGTGATTCTTACTAGTTCAAGAATGCATATCCCTCCCGTGTCATTATTGATTCACAACAAGTTTTGACATACCAATTGACCAGATTGAATATGTAAATTAAGCATGAAGTAACGAATCATCACAAGTATGAAATAAGAGAAGTTCTAAACAATTCTAATCTTACACATGATTAATTCTCATTACAAGGAGAAAGTAAGAAAACAACTCAAGCTTCATGGGGATAACAAAACAAAATATGATTTATATTAAAATTGGAGTTAAACAACCTTAAACAAAAATACAAAATACTTATCTCAAACTCTTTTCCAAAGCAATTTCTTTGAAGTTTCCTTGATGAATGTTCAATTCTCCTTACAAGTTTAATCCAAAATACAAAAAGAAAGACTCACGAACCCACACACAAGACTCTCTCCAAAGACTCACGCCAATACTAGACACCAAAGCTCTTCCTAACTTTTCCAACCCTTTTTCGGTTAGCCAATGACTCTATTAAATAGAGCTCTCAAAATAACTAAGAATCATTCGAGCACCTCTTCAAAATTCGTTCCATTCAATGCACAAAATCAAAACTTATTTTTGGCGCTTAGACACCCAACTGTGGTGCCTAGGCACCACCCTTCTAGAAGATGTGCAAAACTGACTAGAGCCTAGGCGCTAGATCTTGACGCCATGGCACTGGAGCTCTTATAGTCTGGCGCTTAGGAGCCAGAAGCCGCATCTCAAGCTCTTCTAAGATAATTTATGTCATTTTGACCAAATTTATTAGCTTTGAATGTACTATATTTCATAAACATATATGTAAGATTATTCTAATTATATTATCATATTTATTAAAATGATATACTTACTGAGTAATGGATTAAATTCATTAGAATATAATACATGCTTTTATATAAGTGTGCAGTAACAACATATCTGAAATAGAAATTATCAACTTCCTTGATATATGCAATAAAATAAAGTGAATTTGTAGCTACAAGAGCTTTTACGTGAGAAGTGGAGCATAAACACCTCTCCCATCCCAAGCTCTTCCAAAATATTTTAGGTCTTTTTGACAAAGTTCCTCTATAACTTCTAATGCACTATATTTCACACATATATGCATGATTATTCTAATTTATATTATCATATTTATAAATAAGATTTACCTAAATAAGTCATTTATTAAATTCATTAGAGCATAATAAAAGCCTTTGCATTAAACAACTTTTAAATAAAATTAAAGTATTGTCGTATCTTGCTAAACAAGAAGTGCATGACAAGATTCTGATAACATATAAAAAGAGATCACAACGATCGAAAAATATTGTTCTGCGGAATTTTGAACATATTTTATGAGAATTTTGGCAATACATAGAGGAAGTAAAGGGGAGGAGATCTTGTGAAAGTAAAACAATAGATTTTTAGTAAGGAAAATATGAGAGTCAATGAGATAAAAATTTGAGAATTAAACTTTATTAAGATTTTTTTAATGTAACTTATGCCAAAATATTAAAAATCTTATAAGATCTGTACGTGTTGTTACACTAGATAGACGATGTATTATTTCAATCAATTTTAGACTATTACCCTTGTGCCGCCGGATTTCTAAACTATATACAGATCAATACTATCTTTATACTACCAAAATTATTTCTTAAAAATATTATTATTAAACAAACTTTAATACATAAAATATAAATAAATTAATTATAATTATTTAATTTTTTCTTAAAATAATAATTTATAATTAAAAATCTTGGGCATAATTTGGATATATCGTAAATAATTTAAGAAAGCTTAGATACTAATTTCATGTACACTATGAGTTAATATAATGAAAAAGAACAATATTATCTAAAAATGATTATAAAAATGGTAGAAATGAAATTATATTAAAAAAATAATTTTAGAAAAAAATTGTGATTAATCAGAAGAATATTAAGAGACAAAGTATAATATGTCTGGTGGGGGAGGAGAAGAATGTGAGAAGTCCCATACTTCAACTAATTTAAATCGCAGAAGCGATGGAAGAAATAAAAGAAAGAAGAAAGAGCTCGTGAAAGAAAAGAAGAAAAGTGGAGGATGCGTGGGAAGGAAAGGAGAAAAGAGGAGGTGCGTGGAATTGTGGACGGGTTGAGGGGTTTATATCATAAAGAGAAGAGGTAATTGCTTTTATTTAGGAAGGGGGTAATTGATTGGAACCAAAACATATTTTTTAAGAGAGGAGAAATTGATGAATGAAATGTAAAAAATGCGAGTTATAGAGGGAAAGAAAAAATACCATTAATGAGGAGAATTATGAAAAGCACCCGTATGATCATAATTCATATAAAACATTCAGCGGAGACACATTTAGGCTGCTCTTTTTCTTTAGTGATTTTTTTTATATAAATTATATACACATACACATACACATACACATACACATACACATACACACATGATTTTTTTTAGCGCCTAGGGTGTCAAGTTAGTAAGCACATGCATTGTTAGTTGTAAGACATCTTTTACCCGGGTTCGATCCTTACATGATGGCTAACACACATAAGAAGAGGTATTTCCAGATAGAAATAGTACCCTATTAAATAAAAAAAAAAATGCTGGGTTTTTTATTGCGCCGGATCCTCGGTTCGAACCGTTTTGTGGCTTGCAGTTTGTAAGCATACAGTCACAGAAACGATAAAGGGGCAACTGGAACGAAAAAATCACCATGGCGACGCTTGCGACATCTTTCGTCTCGCTAAGAGACACGCAGTCCTCTTCTCTATACGGTAGCTTTTTTCACCGCTTCTTCCTTTGATTAGTAGTTAAACCAATGTTTCATTCGCCNCTTGCGACATCTTTCGTCTCGCTAAGAGACACGCAGTCCTCTTCTCTATACGGTAGCTTTTTTCACCGCTTCGTCCTTTAATTACTAGTTAAACCAATGTTTCATTCGCTATCGAAGGATGGATTCCGTGCTTTCTTCCCGCTGCTTTGATCTAAGCTTTGATTGGTTTTTTTTTCCTTTCATTTTTGGGGTTCTTCAGCGATGTGTTTTTTATTTTCCCGACTTTAACAAACGAATTTTAAGTGGTATTAGTTTTAAATGACATGGTCTGAGCTGTGATCTGGGGCAACAGGTACATTTATAATCTGAGAAGCTGTAAATCCCAAAATTTCTTGAGTTTTCNAACCTGTCAACTTCATTTCATTTGCATCTCAAAAAGTTGTTAAATAATATTGATGAGGGAGAATATTAAGATCTACGTGATAGTTATACCATGATCTGATCCAACCCGACCCGACCCGACCCGGTGTTTGAAATTAACCAATATAAGAATGGACTATTGGATGGTGGAAAATTAAATATTCTCTTATATTCTATTTATATCACTTACATTTTAATATTAACATATTCATAAAAGAGCCACTAAAAAATAAATTAAATTAGCAAGTTCGAGTTTTACCTTTCTGGTCATTATACACCTCTCTTGTATAGATTGACTCATCTTCTATTTATCTTATTTAAAATTTTAAAATCTAAAAAAATTGTTAAACAACATAATAAATTATCTAAAGATATTTTCAAGAGCAATTACATTTTTAAGCTATAATAACCCAATGAAAAGAAAATAATTTGCATGCTGGCTTTTTATATATTACTATATGATATCTTATAATAATTTAATGTGTGTGTATATGACATTTATTCAATTAAAATATTCTAAAAATTTTATATGCATTTACTTTGGTTGTACCCTTCAAGATTTAATCTTTAAGCTTATCTTTATTTTATACTATTAACATTTAAATCTGTCTTAGAAGCATCGTCAAAACTTAACCTAACACACAAGGGAAAAGAATATGATATGCATCCCCGCCTTTTATATATTACTATATGAGATCTTATAATTATTTAATGTTGGTGTATCTACCATTTATTCAATGAAAATATTCTAAAAATTATGTATACATTTACTTTAATTGTACACTTTAGGATTTAATCCTTAAGCTTATATTTATTTTATGCTATTAACATTCAAATATATCTTAAAGGCACCGTCAAAACTTAACTTAACACACATCTGACTAATATTATCCTATTAGTATAGCAGTTCGTGATCAAATTTACTAGATTGTCTAAGGTAAAAAAGGTGCCTACTCGCTCCTAGATGATTTTCTCCCATCGGAACAATGATTAACAATCTAAACGTAACAATTGTCTAGGGTGGCATGATAACAACTACGCATGCAGGTACACTGACCTTCTTTACCTGGATCATAAAAAAGTGAACTTTTCTTAACATGCACGTACAAACATTCATATATATGTTATTTCATTCTTTATAACGTACATTTTTCTCATATGAGACACTTTACATCTATCTATTAATGAATAAATATAATTTTACTAAATCTGTAAGTCATAAAATTAACTGTTATATACATATTTATTAAAAATTTCTAAATGTCAAGTAATAGTGTGTCATATATATATCTGGCCATGCAATAACCTAATATATATATCTCTACTAGAACATAAGTCTTCCTAATCTAAACTATTTAACAACTATATTTAACATGCATATTTTATGACTAACAATATGAATAATCAAATATAAGTTCATTGATATAAGACAAATAAAAAGGCAAAAAAGAATATATTTGAAAATAATAAACATTACTGTAACTTACAAGCATAATTACTCATCTCAATCTTTAGATCTCTTTATTAGCTTAATATTTCACTTCATTGAATCATCAATCTTTTATCAATCTCAATTTTGAATATCTTTCTTTCACACTTCCTAATTGAATGACTTTAATTCTAATAATAATGTAAGCCTTCACATTTACCCTACAGGCTTTCAAATTGAGCTTCACCCTTACTCGCATGCAAAGTTTTCTTGCTAGCCTCCCTGACCTTAATTTAACATAATTTCATATTAACATATTTAATATATATCAATTTAATGTATATAAAATTCCAATAAATAATTCTAACACAATAATTTACCTTAGCTCGCAAATTAGGGTTTCGCTAGGCTTCAGCCCTTCACATCCACAATTCTTCTTCTTTCCCTGTACAAGAAGTTCGTGTCACCTTCTACAAATTCAGGACTTTAATATCTTCAAT
>JXCR01008224.1:0-15577 GCA_002079205.1 Phalaenopsis hybrid cultivar | reverse complement strand
TATATATATATATATATATATATATATATATAATGACTTCTAATTCATTAAAGGTTCAGATACAATTCTTAGGTGTGGAACCTTTAACAGGTCACCCTCTAATAAGAAAAGAAGAGGAGAGGGGGGAAGAGAAGAAACTTTAGCTTCAGCAGTTGAGAGGCCTTTTCTAGCAAGTCAGTTTGCAGGGCAATTTTCTTCGCTATAAACAAAAGAAGTTTTGACCATAAGAGAAGATTTAATCGAGTTGATCTTCTACAACCATTGAAATAGTCTCCAGGAGGGTGCTTCTATATCATTTAATATCATCACAGTCTTGTGGAGTCCACCTCCACCCACAGGTTGAACCTATTGGACAAACCAGCCAGTTTAAGTGCCCAGTAGACTGCAATCATTTCAGCTTCAAGGGCCTTTTTAGCCATAGTGGGAGCGGAAAACCAAAGTAAGCACTCACCCTCTTTGTTCCCGAACACTCCTCCCACCCCAGAGCCAAGGTGGGAGAAGCTGCCATCTGTATTCACCTTGACAAAAGGCTAAGAGGGAGGTTTCCAATGTACTTTAATGATTTTGGGCAAGGGGGGAGGATCTGCCACTTTTACAGTGCATATCTGGGGGAAGGACTTATGTTTGATTAATTTAAGCAGGTAGGAAATACAATTCCTGGCCACTTGGCTAGCAGTGGCTGTACCTTTCTCAAATTTGATATGATTTCTTGCCATCCAGAGGAACTAGGAGACAATGAAAGGAATGGGGCCAGCCTTAGCTACCTTCCAGCTGTTTCAACAAGAAAGCAGATTGAACCATTGTAGGTTAAGGGTGTTCAACAGAAGCAGCTTAGTGAGCTCTCTCCAAACCTGTTGTGAGAAACCACATCCAAAAAACATGTGAGATATAGATTCCTCAGCAGAGTGGCATAACTAGCATCTACATGGGCCTCTCAGGCCCTTCATCTTCAAGATTTCATCGGTTGGAATTAATTTTTGAAAAATCCTCCAGCAGCAAAATGACATAGAAGGGGATAAAAATCTGTTCCAAATTGCCCCTCCCCAAGGGACATCATTCCATCTATTTAGTTTGAAGTAAATGGACTTTGTGATACTCTGATTGGAGCTGGCTTTCTATTTAATTTTGTCCTGCCTGGTTTTATCAATCTTCACAGTGGAGTGTTCAGAACAGAAGAAGCCTCCAACAAAGAATTTTGGCCAATGACCATTGATCCCCTTCCCAACAATCAGCAACCCTGAGATTATGATTAAGGTC
Source organism: Phalaenopsis hybrid cultivar (assembly GCA_002079205.1). NCBI lineage: Eukaryota > Viridiplantae > Streptophyta > Magnoliopsida > Asparagales > Orchidaceae > Phalaenopsis > Phalaenopsis hybrid cultivar. The sequence continues at coordinate 14,320 of JXCR01008224.1, read as the reverse complement.
AGTAGAAATGGGTTGCAACATCTCCTTTGGACACCAGCGGTCCAGCCAAAAATGAACTTTGCCTTGTCCAAGGTCCCATAAGAAAAGGTCTTCAGCCAAACTTCTCACTTTCAGCATATTGATTCAGGTCTTAGAGTCACGTGTCTTTCTATTGACCAGAGATGGATGGTTTGCTCTATAATGTTTCCTCAGCATGAATTTGGCCCATAATAAATCTTGCTGCTTGAACTTGATCCAGATCTTACAAAGGTTCACTTGTTGTAACGGTTTCAAACCTTTAAANGAGCTGCTAATAAAAACCAACAATTAATTGACATTTTCAATAGTTAAGATTCAAAATTAACTTTTAGATTAAGGTTTTTAGCTTATAGCAACCCGCCGGAAATGCTTCAAGGCCCCTGCGCAGTCTCAGATGCCGATGAGTTCGGACATACAACTCTGAATGGAGGGAGCATGACTGAACTCCTTAGCATATGCAGAGTGCAAAAAATGGTTAGCACTAAAAAATTTCTTTAAATATTGAATTAATGTTTAAATATCTAAAAAAATCTTCCCAGCTTCCTATAGTGCTTCGTATGGGGGACTGATCCGCCAATATGGAACACAACTCNTCTAAAAAAATCTTCCCAGCTTCCTATAGTGCTTCGTATGGGGGACTGATCCGCCAATATGGAACACAACTCTTGCACTTTCCGTCGCTCGGTTCTTCCTATTCGTCTACCCCTTTTTCTCATAATCAAGAGAGACCCAAGCTGCAGTCAACTGATCCCAGAGCTCCTCACTAATCTAGGAAGGCAGCTCGTTCCTTTAACGGGTTGTCGTGAATATGTAGGCAAGGCGATGTTTGTCTCGAATCTCGAAGATTCGACAGATTTGCTGGTAGTGCTTTGGGAGCTAGGTGAAGGACCTCTGCAACGTAAAAAATAAGCCGTGTTATTAAAAAAATTAAATCAAATTTATAAATTTGATTCAAATTACATAATCGTACTTCAAACTCTTAGAAACACAAGTCCTGAGTGGTTGCATTATCTATTTCCATGACAGATAGGGTTCATCGTATCTGCTTTTAATAATCTCTGTGATGTAGTTGACGGACAATCTGTGGTGAGTGAATTTGCTTAAGAAACAAATTAGTTATAAAAAAAAATATAACATGAAGAATAAACATAATATAGAGTTTAAAATAACTTACGAGCCCCCTATGACAGTAAATGTACCCTGGGGGGGTGGGTGGGGGCTACAGTTGATAGACTAGACTCAAGAGGTTTGCCAGCAGTAGGTGGGGGAGTAGGCGTAGAAGCAGCTGACGTCATAGGAGACGGGTCAACATCGGGTATGGGAGCAAGTGTCACAGAAGGGGTGGCAGCAGTGGTTGCAGGAGGAGGTGTTATAGGTGTAGCAGTAGCTGACGGGGCAGGAGGTGCTACTGAAGGTGTAGCACCAACAAGTGGGGGAGGAGGTACCAAAGGCGTAGCAGTAGTGGAAGCAGTGACAGAAGTAGACGACCTCCTCTTCTCGCTACGGTAGGTGTTCTCAAGGGTAGGTATCTTAAGGGTCCCAAGAACACGAGGTCTATGAGGTGGCTGACCACCTGTGGCCATCTGCAAATAAAGGAATGACATTAAAAGGATTAGTACTGGCGGGGAAAATAATCATAAGCAGAAAGAAACAGTGTAGTAAAGGTAAGACATAAGTAGCAACTACTTCTAAAAACAAAAAAGCTAGGGTAAGAGCTATGCCTCAATACAACAAAAATAAAAGACAAAAAAGTAGCAGTAACAACTAATCTAAAATTTACATACCTACGTTGTTAAGCTTCATCAAAAGAAATTGTTGTCGAAGATGAACTCACAATTTATTCTTCACTCTCTTCATCATCTTCATCCAAACCATGAGCAACCTCTTTAAAAATCCCTGTGGTATCCTCTAGCACAAATATTTCAGCATAAATCTGACATACTTTTTTCTTCGTGAATTGGTTCTATAGAACTATGCAGCTCAATAGTTTTCTTTAGTTTATTCTTCATAACCCTAACCTAATAAACTTTATCACTTATTCTACCAGGGTATTGAAGTTAATAAACCTGTGCAGCTTGACGCGTCAGAATAAAAGGATCAAACTTCGCATATCAACTGTTCAATTTGACCTCAGTGTATCATATGACGTGAGTGTTTGAGTTCTTCAATTTGGAATAGGATCAAACTATTGACAATTGAACACATATACAATATAGCTGACATGTCCTAGACATTGCAATTGAATGAGTTCGTCAAGTATGTCGTAATAGCAAATCTTGCTATATGTCTGGGTTTCTTTTAACAACGACACTGCAATTTATGCCTTCTTCTCTTCATGCCAGGAACTCGTATGAAATGTATAATCGTTTACATCATATATTTGTGATGTAGTAACACTATGATTAGGCCCATAGACAAGCTATAATAATCTTTGATTTATGATTCCGTTGGTTGTGTTGTAAACCTATAACAAATATAGAGGTACCATCAATGTAACTTTAAATGCCACGATCATATTACATATATGTGATTAGATTTGTTCATTGACGTATAATTTGAATAATGCTGGAAAGTTTGCTTCAACCTTCCTGCTTATCAGAGACTTATCTTTTATGTCCAAGCTGTCGATAAATAATCTGCTCACAATATTGTTTTTTGTAGTTTTGAATTAGTCAGTATATAATAACATTCTCAATAATAATTGATAATATGTATTGAGTTTAGGAACCATGAATCTTACTGTATAAAAATGGCTGAACATCATCACAGTTCATTAGGACGTACAATGCAGCTGCCCGAATCTCTTTATCGCTATATCATGTGTCATGCCTCCCTGATAGCTCACCTGATATTTGATATATGGATAGTTTTGGTTTATTCTAGCTTTCACATTATCTTTTGTGTTACCCCTAATAATCATCACAGTGTTGAAGATGTTATCAAAAGAATTCTTCTCAATGTGTATAACATTGAGATTATGTCGAATAACATTAGTTTTATAGTACGGAAGATCCCATAATATACTATGCTTCGTCCAGTTGTGAGTGACACCGAAATCAAGAAGACTAGTTGAAGCTAACCCTGTTCTCTCGACGATCTTCGACACTTTATTGATCATCTTCAATATTTTGATTCCAGTAATCCTGGGAGGTGGACTTAATCTCTCGATCCTGTTTTTGAAAAATTTATCTCTATGCTTCTAAATGGGTGATCGTGGTTTAGAATACTTCGGTGACAGTTCAACTAGTTGTTTTTCCTACCATGTTTCAGAGTAAATGCTTCTGACATATCAATGTTGTAAGAACACGCCAATTTTCTGGTTGTGCTCTAACCAGATAACATCCCATTTCCTGGCCTCAGTTGAAAATTCTGCTTCATAGCGATGTCATACGTAAGCGCATCCGAATCCCATAATATTTGAAGCTCTTTAATCAAAGGCTGTAAGTTGACATCGATTTTCCCCTTCGGGCTATGTTGGCCTGATATGATCGCATAAAAGGGGGCAAATTGTACGACATAATGTTCACTAGCTACCATGAGCACGAGTTTTCAACATGACTGTATGGGGTGAAGTCATCCACACATATCCCAAGCCTAACATTGCGTACTTCAGCTGCAAAATCCGGGTAAATAGTGTCAAAATGTCTTCAGGCCTCACCATGTGACGGATGACTCATCGAGTTAGCATCAACAGATCCAGTAATGTGCCAAGTCATGTGAGAGGCTGTACGCATGGAAGCAAACAATCTCTGAAGCCGGGTTATGAACGAAAAATAAAAGAGATGCTTGTATGAAGTATTTTTCTGATTTTTTCTCTCCTTTTGTTTGAATCTACCCGCACGAAAAATCTTTTCGACTGCATCTTTCTTGTAATATATCATGCACCGATTATCACAATAATCGATCTTCTCAAACTATAACCTTAACTTTAAAATAAACTTTTTCATTCTTTTCAGGCCATCCAACACCGAATTCCCTACAGGTTTTGCTTTTTCAATAAATTTGCTACCTGATTAAATACTTTTATGGGCATATTAAAATCAAATTTGATGGTCAACATTCTCAGTACTACTGATAACTTTATAAGTGCAGTGCAATTATCCCATTAAAGTTGTTGTGCAACGTTTAATAAAACATAGAACTGTTGTGATTCGTTGTTCAATATTTCAGGTTCATGTCGAACACTCTCAACAACTTGAACTTTTTGAGCACCATGAGCCATTTCTTCATATGTGCTAAGATCAAATTCCTCTGTAAGGGCATAACTTATCGATGCACCTCCTTGATTGAATTGAACTTCAATTCTTGCTCACCAGGCACAGTCCAATACCAATAATTAGGTTTGAATCCCTTGCTTTAGAGATCCAACTTTTGATTTTATGCTTCACATAAGGACACCAAAACTTTTTCTTAGAACAATAAATGAGCAGCTGTGGTGCCACCTACATGAATTCCTCAATGCCATTCAAGAACTCATCTATGAGTACTTTTCTTTCTGGATATAACCTGTTATACATTTAAACTCTCAAATTACAAATATCTATCTGCAACATAGATGTAGTTTTACAGATCAGTGCAACTACTAAAGAAATAAAAATTAGTCAATACTTGTCAATATGTATAATGAGTGATTATGTTTATTGGTTCGTGGGAATATAAGATGTTTGGTCATGTTCTTGATAAATGTCACAAGTTTCATCCAAACATGAAACCTAATGTTCAAGTGAATAAGGATGGGTCTAACCCCACTGCTCTGGACATTTTTGTTCCACCTGAGGAGGATACCACCAGACAGTTAATTCTGATTAAATCTTCTTAACTATTTTGCAGTTAATGATACTGGGACATGTTTTATTCTGATTAAGATATTTTTTTATTTATTATTCATATTATTATGAATGTTGTAGCTACTTACTCTCATGCATTTAGTGTATGCTTATATGGTATGCTAAATTAAATGCGAGGACACATGAATGATATGTTTAAGTTGACTGCTTGTATGTGTATGACTGACTATGATGAGGTAACTCTTTGATAATACTTGTGGGGGAACACTAAGGTGCCTGTGCATATATATGAAAATGAATATTGATATTGATGTGAATAAATTTTTAAACTGTGTTTCTTTGATGACTGTATAAATATAAACTAATATTGGTATCTTATTGTTGTAGTAAGATTCATTGATGACATTTCAAATGTTAACATTGATCATTTAATTGACATGCATTTTGTTTTTTTTTCCTTATATTGTTATAGCTTAGGAATACGAGGCAGATTTCATGCATTTAGTGTATGCTTATATGGTATGCTAAATTAAATGCGAGGACACATGAATGATATGTTTAAGTTGACTGCTTGTATGTGCATGACTGACTATGATGAGGTAACTCTTTGATAATACTTGTGGGGGAACACTAAGGTGCCTGTGCATATATATGAAAATGAATATTGATATTGATGTGAATAAATTTTTAAACTGTGTTTCTTTGATGACTGTATAAATATAAACTAATATTGGTATCTTATTGTTGTAGTAAGATTCATTGATGACATTTCAAATGTTAACATTGATCATTTAATTGACATGCATTTTGTTTTTTTTTCCTTATATTGTTATAGCTTAGGAATACGAGGCAGATTTCATGCATTTAGTGTATGCTTATATGGTATGCTAAATTAAATGCGAGGACACATGAATGATATGTTTAAGTTGACTGCTTGTATGTGCATGACTGACTATGATGAGGTAACTCTTTGATAATACTTGTGGGGGAACACTAAGGTACCTGTGCATATATATGAAAATGAATATTGATATTGATGTGAATAAATTTTTAAACTGTGTTTCTTTGATGACTGTATAAATATAAACTAATATTGGTATCTTATTGTTGTAGTAAGATTCATTGATGACATTTCAAATGTTAACATTGATCATTTAATTGACATGCATTTTGTTTTTTTTTCCTTATATTGTTATAGCTTAGGAATACGAGGCAGATTTCATGCATTTAGTGTATGCTTATATGGTATGCTAAATTAAATGCGAGGACACATGAATGATATGTTTAAGTTGACTGCTTGTATGTGCATGACTGACTATGATGAGGTAACTCTTTGATAATACTTGTGGGGGAACACTAAGGTACCTGTGCATATATATGAAAATGAATATTGATATTGATGTGAATAAATTTTTAAACTGTGTTTCTTTGATGACTGTATAAATATAAACTAATATTGGTAACTTATTGTTGTAGTAAGATTCATTGATGACATTTCAAATGTGCATCACAGACTTGTTTAGCTCACAGTTATTTTAAATTAACTTTCCATGTTAATCTAATTAATTAAAAGATGATTGAAAAAAAAATGTGTATAAAATACATGGGCAATCATTAACGAGGCAGATTTAATTTTATTGCTTTGATTTCAATTAATTAGTGGCTATTTCATCTGTTAAATTGTAGATGAATATTGAAAATTTAATTCATACCATCCGACCGTCTGTTCCCGTCTCGATTAATTCCAAACCTCGTGCTGGGTCGTGATAGAAGGTTTGTGCAGTGTGCTCGCAAGATTGAGGAGGAAGAGCCGAGTGACATCGAAAAAATGGGATGAGGAGTAACGTGCTTGTGTGAGAGGTATGATCGATTAGTGGAAGAGAGGTTAGTAGATTTTTTGTTTTATTTATATAAATTATTTTAATTAAAATTTTTATTAATTTAATAGTATAATTTCATAAATTAATATTGTGATTATAATTTGATGAACAATTTATTTAAAGGACGAGAGAATCAAACCAATCAACTGAACATGTTTTAGAAAAGTATGTTAGGGTTATTTGATATTATATTTCTTTTATAGAATTGAGAATGTGTTTAAGTATTATTTTGGGGTAATGTTAATTTTGAGTTATGTTTATTAACATCGGGGAACATAAGAGAATAAAAATTGGATTTGAAATCAAAGAGAGTTTGAGAGTTTGCCACATCAATCGATTGATAATTTTCCTATTTAAACTAAGAACATGTTTACATTTACATGTGGTTATGGTTATTAATTATTATTACTTTAAATAAATTTCGTGAATCCATTTTAAGATGGAACAATTTAAAAGATTTGAAAGGATCATTTATAAGGTAAATTCAAATGAGTAGTTATTACTTTATTTGCTTTAAATGTATATTTGTTTCTTTAAAAATCTTTCATTTGTTTCACATGCTAAAAACACTAATAACTGGCTCAAGATAAGTAAAAATAATATGACTTTTTTATGATTTCAATTCTATCTTTTGTACTGCATTATATGAAAAATTAAATAAATTTAATTATTGAAATAAATGAAATATAATTTAAATGAAAAATAAATTATTAAGTCTATGAGGAGTCATCTTTTGTAATAGCAAAGGATGCTATTGTATTCATACACATTAAAGAAAAAAGAAATGAAAATTGTTGTACTTTTATGATAAAAAAATGTAATAGAAAATTTAAATGATTGTGTTTTTATGGTAAAATGAAAAATAGTTTGATGGTGCTCTTGACATAGCTTTTATAAGTAAAAGAAAATGTAAAAAGAAAACTTTTCAATGAAAATGAAAATATAATTGATAATTCAATTCAATTTTATAAAAATGAAAAAGGCAAAGTATACTTTTTGATCTGCATCAATCATGTTCAACATTTACATATAAAAATTTAATGCATAATAAATGAGTAATTATTGACTAATTTTATTAAAATTTAACATGTTTAACTACCATTTTCAAAAAAATGTTTGCTATATTGATATGATTGATAGAATAGAATTTATTTATAAGAGATGCATTATTGATAATAAGTAGTAGTTTGTTAGTTCTTTTATTCTCTCATTTTATCATATTATTTGTATAACTATATCACTTGATAATCGTATGTATTTATCAAATGATTACTTATATGTTTAATGTGAATTAGTGACTCTTTTCTATATGAATATTATTGACTAATGTTAATATTTTAAAAAAATTTTCACCATCCGTCTGTTCGCTCCCGCCTTAGTTAATTCTAAGTTTCGTTGCCGGGTTGTGACACTTTAGGCGACAATCATGCAACCCCTGATGATCACTCTTGGTTTCCTAACAGGCTTTGGATCAAAATGACCTAAAGCTGCTATCATCTAGAGCTAGCTTGAAAACCTTATTTTCCTAACAGACTCTGGATGAAAGCAACCTAAGGTTGCTATCATCATGAACTAGCTTTGATTTCATCATAAACAATGCGCATATGCTAAATAACTTTCACCACTTTTGGACATTTCACTCTTTGTTCCTTCGTTATTTCTGGAAATATGAGAAATATAAGAAGATTTGATTGAAGACAATCTAAGAAAGTCCTTGATTAGTTTTATTCTTTTCCTATTTATGTTTATTTCAGTTTATTTCATAATTATTTCATTTCCATGTTTAAGAAAGACAAATTTAATTAGTTTCTAAATTAGAAGGGAATAATATCCCTATATACATAGTTGAAGATTGTGAATAAGATCTCAGAGAGAATTTTATGCTCAGTTTTCTTCTTTGTATCAACACTTGGAAACAATCCTTAACTCTCCTTCCTCTGCTAGAGCCTCTCTTCAGCCTCCAGTCCCTGTAGGCCCAACCTCTCCTTGTAGTATGCTCTCTGTAGACTTCTCCCTGATCAGCCACAAGTAGCAACCAGAGTGGTCAATTGTTTAGGTAGCAGCCAGTGCAGACCTGCAAACATTTTGCAAAGCAAACTTCTCCTTCCAAGCGGTTCTCCCTACAGGCTTTCTAGACGAAGTGGATCTTCTCGCTGCAGGGTTGTCTTTTGGTTCCTGTTTCTTCTCTTGCCTGAATTCCTGTAGACTGCCAGTCGCAGAGATCTTCTCTCGCACGTGATATCCTCCCTGCAAGGCCGTCTACTACGATCCATGCAGGCTAAAATCAGAGCCACAACCCAAAATTTCTGTAGCAAGCTGCAACCCAATGACACATCTAGCAATAACCTAGTGAATAGCAATAAAAATTCTCTTTTTCTTCCCCTTATGTAGCCCTAAACGTGCATAGGGCTTATGGCAAAGTACTAAATGAAGATATCTAGCTCTACTTCGGAGGCTAATTCTGAATCAGAGGTCATGAATTATGTTCAAACATTTTCAAAACTCTTTACGTTTATCACAAACCATAAACTCAATGGCCATAACTTCCTTCAATGGTTCCAATTCGTGTTTATGTTCATTTGTGACAAAGTAAAAGAGGAACATTTTATGGGAGATGACAATTTCTGAGCTCACTGATCCTAACCATCGCTCATAGAAGATTCATGATCACATGGTCATGTCTTGGTTGATCAATTCTATGATCATAGAGATTAGAGAAAATTTCTTGCTTTATAAACAACATAAGAGATTTGGGAAGCAATACATGAGACTTAATACATTACCAAAAATACTTCAAAGTTGTTTGAGATTGAGATAAATTGCATGAGCTTCGATAAGAAGAGTTAAGTGTGACTCAATACGTCAACACACTAAGTACTGATTACAGTTAGATATGTATGATACCCACAAGACTGTTCTCAACCAAACCCAAATCCAAACATCTTTGAAGTTCTAAGGCAGGTGGATTTCAGTCGAGAAGATAGGAAAAGTTCTGCAAACTATAGTTTCCAAGAGTATATTACCTGTGGGAAGTTATCATCACCTTATAAAACTTTTGTATCTAATCTTGATATTGTGCAGATACCCAAAAATCTATTCATGAAGAACTTCAAAGTTCATAGTGGAAAAAGGTAGTTGAAGAGGAGATCCAAGTATTTGGTCTAAATGACACATGGACCTTTACAAAGCTTCCTCTAGACAAAAAAATCATTGGGTGTGAATATGTGTTCAATGTCAAGTACAAAGAATATGGGAGCATTTTGAGGTTCAGTGTTTAGTTGGTGGCTAAAAGTTTCACTTAGTCTTATGGGATAGACTCTCAGGAGGCCTTTGCATCAGTGGTCAAGCTAAATATTGTAAGAGTTTTTTCCTTGGCAATGAACAAAATGTGGGAATTGCATCAACTTGATATCAAGAATGTCTTCTTGAATGGAGACCTTGAGGAAGAAGCGTGTATGGAGATCCCACCAGGGCTGAAAATGGCTCAAATAAACATTTGGTTTGTAAACTAAAAAAATCACTTTATGGCCTCAAAAATCTTCACTGGCTTGGTTTGACAAGTTTGCCAAAACTATGAAATTTAATGGAGCATTCAATGCTATGCTGATCATACACTGTTTGTAGATCATACACAAAAAAGTAAAAAAACTGTATCCATTGTCGATGTAGATTGCATGATCTTTACAGGTGATGATAAAAAAGTTTGTGAAGATTTTGGATGTTATTGCTACTGAATTTGAAATCAATAATCTAAGAGCTATGAGATACTTTATGGGCAAAGAAGTGTCTAGTTTGAAGACTGGAATTGTGATATCTCGAAGGAAGGGCATTCTAGACATTCTAAAAGAGACAAGAATGCTGGGGTGTAAACCTGCATACTTTTATGGATTTCAGCAAAAAAGTTAAATTCAAGAGAAAAAGACATTAGTGGAAAAATATATATGGGAAAGCTTATCTATTTATCACACACTAGATCTGATATAACCTATTCTGTCAAAATTGTGAGTCAACATATGAATAGTCTCAATAAATAACTTTTAAAGATGTTTTACAGAATATTGAGGTTTTTTAAGAAAACTCTAGAAAGAGGGTTATTGTTTAATAAATCAGACACTATGGAGGTAAATGTTTACATTGATACTAGTTGGGCAGAAGAACTCACTGACATAAAATTCACATCTAGGTATTGCTCCTATTTATGTGGAAATCTTGACACATGGGTGAGCAAGAATCAAGTAGTGGTCCTTAAAAGTAGTGCATAGTTTGAGTACAGAGCACTTGCTTTGAGAATTTGCGAAGGAATGTGAATCCAAAGGTTATTACATGAGCTGGAACATTCCATAGTTAGTCCCATAAAGATGTTCCATGATAACCAAGCTGCCATCGGTATTGCAATGAATTATGTGCATCATGACAGGACTAAACACATTGAGATTGATAGACATTATTTTCTCTAAAAAGGTCAACGGTGACATTTTTTACTTAATCTACATTTGAGCTCATCTTAAAGTCACTGATAGTTTTATTTCTAGGCAGCCTCATTGAGTTGAATATCAAGTTGTACCTTTACAATATATATGACCCAAGTTGAGGGGGGAGTGTGGACTTTCGAGAAAATATAGGAAGATTTGATTGGTGATAATTTAGAAAACTTCATGATGACTTTTATTCTCTTTCTGTTTATGCTTATTTCAGTTTATTTCGGAATTATTTCTTTTCCATATTTATGATAAATATATCTAGTAAGTAAATTAGAAGATAATAGTTGCCCTATATATATAACCTAATAGTTGAAGATTGAGAATAAAATTTCTGAGAGAATTTTCTCCTCTGTTCTCTTCAATATCCTTTCTGTTTTTACTGCTACTTTTGTGATGCTTTCTTTACATTTATCTTAACTTCTTCAAGTGATAATGAACACTTCACTAAATTTTTTATTGTAACTCAAATTCTATTTATCGTTTAAGTTCTGAAATTCGCTTGCTTCTTATTGACAAACTTAATACATTTTTTTTGAGTTTATATGTTTATATTTTTATTTAAATTAATGACTGTTCACTTTTTTTACTTTTGCCCCTTCAATCTAATGCTTCGTCAACCTTGTGCAAATTGCCTTTTTATTTGTGTTCTTTATTTATTTTGTATTTCTTAGCTTATTTTTGTTGGGCTAAATACATCAAACAAACTTTTATGAGCGTACAGGCTCACACCTTATTTGGCATAAATCATTGAAGACTGAAGTCTGAACGGGCTACCTGTAATTATAGAAATAAATGTCATATTGAATAAAATTTACCTTACTTTTTTTCTGTTAGTAATTGTTTGAGGACTTAATTTTTGTTTGATCAATTCAGCTAGTATTGTTACCCAGGCAAGGAGCATAATGGCCTGAATAAACCCACAAGCTACTGTTGTTCTAAGGGGGACGAGTCTATTGACTCTATTCATATGCTCTTTTAGAAGGGATTATATGATCTTATTTGAACTTGGGTTCTGTGTCCCCTTCAAATTTTCCTTATACGTGTGTTTGGAGTTGAACTTCAGATTGCGTCAAGTCATGATATGTTTTCGGAGAATTTAGTGATCTAATAGGTTGGTATCTATTTTATGTGTACCTATGTAAGTACAAACTTAGTAATATTTAAAAATGACATGCCCACACTCTACTGTTGTTCTTTTTTTTTTTGTTCTGACACTATCTTCTAAAAATGAATGACTTGCTATTGCTATTTCACATCAAGGCAATATGTAACTCAATGACATGCCAGTTCTTTGATTTAGTTTTCTTTTTTTTTTTAATTTCGTTGCACCATGTGAACAGTATTATATAGATTTTGATATGCACTTATATACTTGGACAATACCTTGTCACGCCATGTGTAACTTTAGTAAGTATCAGGCTCATTTTGTTGTCTCTAGTAGACGTGTTAATAATAGATTGAATTGTTGTTTTCATTTCTTTATAAATTATAGTCTTATGGTTTGTGTATCACCAACTCTTTGCATGGAATATAAGTTAGAACTTGTGTTTTCCTATCATTCAATTATCAATTTAAATCTTCCAGCTAACTTGAGGAATTTGCTGTTTCTATTTCCTTGATTGTTTGTTTGATTTTGTTCCTTACACCTTCCCTTTTGTTTTTGAGGTTATCACTTGAAGCCATCACACTTGTCTCTCCCAAACTCTCTGAGCTTTTCCTTTGGTACAATTCACCATAGGAAATCAGTCATTTCGGTTAACAAGTGGCAAGTTTCTGCTCAAGCTTCATACAGGTAAGTGACTTTTTTGCCAGTAGAAGTATAATAATAGTCCTTTTTTCATAAAATTGAAATTTTTATATATTCTGTTAGATCTATTTGAATATCTCATCTTTAGCGTCATGTTATGTAAAACTGTGCTGTGAGGTACATAAGTTCTATTCTTTTCAAATAATGCATACTAAAATTGTTTTGGAATATTTTTTAAATTTAGGCATCCAATTCTGCATGGTAGATTTTTGAACATCTCGACCCTCCTATTGTTTCAGTTGTAACAAGGAATCTGTTAATATAAACCTTGCCATTTATAATTGGGCATAAAATTTTGTGCCACTCCATTGTCATGATTACTTTTTGTTCTTACTTTCCTATTGAGCAACTGATATCGAAGTTACTATTGCCAACCTTGCATAAGCAGCAGTGCTTCTCAGCAAAAACATTGAAAAATATTAAATAAGGAAAGAAAAGAAGGGAGAAATTATAGTTGGGTCCTTGAAATTGTGGAGTCACTCCAAATATTTTTTTAAAAAATTGGATTTCTATTAAATATCAATATAAAGGGTAGTTGTAAGATGAATTGCAAATTTCTTAGTTCTTTTCCTTTAAACATATTGTTTTTTTTTTGCTGAATTTATTCACGTGAGAATTTTTTTTGTTTTAACATCAAATTTTAATATCGTCTTGGACAAAAACACACCTAATTGAAAAGGATGCTTTAGGGCCTCAGCTTGACTAATTGAAGTTGACGCTATATACAATATCTAAGGCGTGGACTGTGATGTCACTAGAAAACGCACTACCTACTGAGTTTTTGCATTGGTTGCTGCTATGCAAGTTTGTGCGAGGGTAGTCTGTATGTGCATGCTCATGCTTGGATGAGCTCATTGACAAGCTCACCTCTTTTACTGCTTTGCTATTCATGTGAGCTTACATGGGCCATCCTTGCTTGCTCTTCTTGGGGAAGAGCAAACTTCCATTTATTCCTTGCTAGATCTCAGATAGTTCACGTAGGAGGGAGAAGAGAGAAGGGGAAAGAACTGGGAATCTTTGACATTTTATTCTTTGTTATCAATTTTGTTAACAAATGACCAACATCGAGTATTTGTACCTTCAAGCCTCCAAGTGAGAGTTTTAAAAATGTGGTCTTATTTAAAACACTTCATCTTTCATATTAATATCACCTGAACTTACTTTTGCTAAAAGAAAAAATTTATAATATTTAATAGGGATGATACCCATTTTTTTCTTGAAGTTCACTGATTTGTGAACACTTGGCTTTATGTAGAAATGTTTTGCTATTTCCATGACGTGATGGTTGGTGCAAAATAAATGTTTAGTAAACATTAATACTATAGTATAATATCTGGTACATTGAGC
>JXCR01008186.1:36019-56340 GCA_002079205.1 Phalaenopsis hybrid cultivar | reverse complement strand
ACACTCACTGCACTCATCTACACTCACACAAATATATATATATATATATATAATAATAATAATAATAATAATAATAATAATAAGGATATCAAGCAAATTCCCATGCAAGAAAACTTTTAAAGTGAGGCTTGGAGCATTGCTAAAGGAAGTAATACTAGTAGAGTTACCTGATTTAGCTTACCAATTTGTCGGTTGGTTACCTTTTCTTGGAATCTGGCTCCATAAGACTTGAAATTTTAAGGTTGTAGCTCTAATTTTATTAAGCCTATTTGTAAGTTGCCATGGAATGTATGATTAATTTTTATCATTTGTAATAATTGCATTGAGTCCAACTCGATGTGTATGCAATTCAATTGCTTTTGAACTGCAAATTTGAGTGCCCAGAAAACTGCAATTGCTTTAGCTTCTAAGGTTTCTTCTGCATTTATTGGTGACTGAAAGAACCATAAACATTTCCCTATGTGATCCCTACATACTCGCTCTATTCCAGCAAATGAAGAAACAAAGCTACCATCAATATTTATTTTGACCCATGGTGGTTTAGGTTTTCTCCATTTCTCCTGTTGTATTTACTTTCTCTTCTATTGTGTGGCAGAGTTACTCTTCAGCCAATCTGTGCTTGTTTGGCAGATTGAATTTTCGGAGTTTACTGATTTTTATAATATATGAAATATGATTTGCTGAAATCTCCAACTCAGTTATTATTTTATTATCATGTTTAGAGCTATTTTTGGCCATCCAGATAAACCAAGAAATAATGAGGAATGGCCTATAGTTTATGATCCATCACATCTTTCCAACACTCCTCCAAGTCTATCAAGTTAAAGTATAGCTGCTCCAAATTAATGAAGGTTCCATACTGATTTTGCAATTATCAATGAGATGAAAAGATGATTGATGTATTCTTCCTCTTTTCTACATAAAAGAAAAGATAATTGCAGTTATCAAGCCTTTTAAATTTAGAATATCTTCAGTGGGTAGAAACTTTTTGAATAACTTCCAATTGAAGAGGACATTAACGGTGTTAAAAAGTTTGCCAGATCTTTTTCCTCCAATCTGCTACTAACTGAATGACAGATAGACATATTTAGAGATAGATTGACTTGTTGGTTCTTGGTAATGAGTTTATCTTTTTTACTGGAATCTATTGGAATATCAGTTAGTTTTTGGAGTGTATCTTGAGCCACTAGATTTTTAAGTTTTGCCATATCCCATTGTAAATCTCTCCAGCATTCAGGGATCTTGAGATAAGTTTAGGTTATTAGTTATGCCATCTAATAGCCAATTATCCAACCAGAAATCTATCTCCCCCTCACCAACATCCCAACTGAAGTATTCTTCAACTTGTTCCCTTACTTTCAGCAAATTTTCCAAGGTTTAGATCAGCTTTTCTGAACTTTAGTAGGTGTATCTCTTTACAATATTTGTTGTGCATATATTGTGCCCATAAATATTCTTTAAGTCTAAATTTGATTCATTTTTTGCAGTAGAAGACATGGCTAATGTGTTGCAAATTTCTAAAACCCAGCCCACCTGCACCCATTAGTTTGCATAATTTATTCCAATGTGACCAATGCATCTGTTTCTGTTGAGCCTCCCCAAAGGAATTTGTTAAAAGATGTTTCTAGAAATTTTTGAATGCTCTTCTTTATCCTTAGTATTTGTAGAATGTAAAGGGGAAAAGAAGATAAAATGTTTTTAAGTGATTTTTCCACCACTAGACAAAAATGAACTAGCCCAGCAATTAATTTGAGAGTTCACCTTTTCAACCACCTTATCAAACTGTGTTTGCTTCCTTCTACTCTTGATAAGTTGTATGCCCAAATATTTAAGAGGTAGTTTAGCTTGTTTAAACCTAGTGAAATATGTAATCCACAGTCACGAAGCAGTATTCATCCTATTGCTAGAAATTACTTGACATTTCTCTCCGTTGAACAGCATGTCAGAAACCTCCTAGAATTTATTTAGAATGTTTTTTTTGTTTTCTTAACAGCTTTTTTGCTGCCATTAGTAAACCAATCACATCATCTACATAAGAAAATTGCTCACTAAGTAGTTGGATTTGTGTTGGTACCTAAGGTAGGGAATTGTTTGTTGAGCCTGATTAAGCAATCTTGAGAGGTAATCGAATGCCAAGATGAACAAAGTTGGGGAGAAAGGATCTCCTTGATTGATACACCTTCCAGCTTTGAAGAACCCATGGGTATTCCCATTAATCAAGACATTGTAGTATGTATTTGCCAACTATCTTTTAATCTGGCTACAGAAGTCCAGAGGGAACCCCCTAACCAAGGGCACTTCAAGTATAAAATCCCAACTAATGGTATCATATACTTTTTTTAGATCCAGTTTAAAGATCAAGTTGCTTCCACTACAGGGTTTATCAATATCTGTCAATAATTCTTGAGCAAGTAATACATTATCAGTAATGCATCTTCCCTAACAAAAGGCAGATTGATTTGGTGTGATCAAGTCAGCCATATGTGGTTGAAGCCTCCCTACCATTATTTTTCTTATGAATTTTAGGAATGATATTTGTCAGGCTAATGGGTCTGAAATTAATCGAACAATCTTTTCTTTTTTCCTTTAGAATTAGGATCATTGTTGTAGTTGTGAAATATATAGGAGGGTCAACTCCAAGAAAGAAGTTTTGAACAGCCAAAACAACCTCTTTTCTACAATTTCCCAAGTCTTCTTATAAAAGTCAGAAGTATATCCATCAAGCGTTGCTATTTTGTCCCCATATATAGTGTCCAATGCCTTCTTAATTTCAGTTTTGTCAAGGGGTGTGTGTGCTTGAGGTGCCTGTTATCTTCTCTACCTTCAACAAATAGTTCAAATATAACTTTTTTATGTTCAGTGGGAGCATGGGTCATTAACTTTTGAAAATAATCCACAACATTAGAGGAAATTTGTGAGGGATCAGTCAGCCAGTAGCCTTTATCATCTTTGATCTTAAAAACGACATTAATCTTCCTTCTATACTTGATGACAACATGGTAGTATCTAGAATCATGTCCCCTTCAGTGATTCTGTTGTCAGCAGCTTTTTGTTGTAGAAATTGTTCATCCAAATTAATTGTTTTTAGTAGAGTAACATTAGCTTTATGAAGATCCGATTTAGTGGCCTCCCCTTTTTGAATGGCTTCCTCCAAATATACAATCTTTTGTTCAGACTATGAACTTTGTGGTGTAGGTGTCCAAAACATTACCAATTCCATTTCTTCAACTCCTTAGCCATATCCTTTTGGAGTTGCCAAAGTCTGTACCAATGACTTCCAGAAATTTTAGTGTCCCAATTTTTCTTCACCACCTCTAAAAAATCTCCATGTTTAGACCATGCATTCAAGTATCTGAATGGAGTTTTTACTGTTGTACTTGTAGCTAAAATGTTGAGAATAAGTGGCTTATGATCAAATCCAGTCATTGGTAAATGTTTCACTAAATAATAAGTGAAGGTTTCCATCTAGGGCTTGTTGGTAAAGAACTTATTTAGTATTTCATAAATATTCCCTTGTCTTCAAGAAAAGGGAGATCCCTAGCATCCCAAATCAAATAACCCAGCAGTTTGGATGTTATTGGAGAAAATGAGCATACCGTTCAGATAAGGTGTTCTACCTCCATTTTTTTTCAGATGGGTTTGCAATGATATTGTAGTCCCCTCCAATGATCCAACTTTTTTGCATATTTTCACTTATCTTAAGAAGATTGGACCATAGTTCTGATTTATCGGCACTGCTGCAAACTACATATATGAATGTAGTAGAACCAACTAAATGCTCCATGTTAAATTCCATATGGATGAATTGTGGGTGGTCAATGAAGATGTTCCAATCCATTTCTTTCTACAGAGAAGCCAAATCTTTTTATTTATAATTTCATAATGATTAAAGCCAGTAAAATTCAGTAGAATTTGTTTTTGATTATTGTGTACCATTGGTTCAAGTATAACCATGCACCAAAATTTAAAGACCCTATTGAGTTTGACCAAACTATTAAGGGAAACGGGGTTAGCCATTCCCTTAACATTTCAACTTAAATATTAATCATGATAGATTGATTTCCTTGCTCTTGTTAGTCTAGAGAGGTAAACAGCCTTGTGATTGTAAGAAGACCTCGCGACTGTTACGATATTTTACTTTGGTAGATGCTTCAGCTCCAAAAGGCCTCTTTTCTTTCTCCTTATTTTTTTCACAGACCAATCTTTCTTAATTAATTGTCTCATATCAGTAAGTGACCCCTCATTGATAACAATGTTTTCATTAACTTGTATCATT
Source organism: Phalaenopsis hybrid cultivar (assembly GCA_002079205.1). NCBI lineage: Eukaryota > Viridiplantae > Streptophyta > Magnoliopsida > Asparagales > Orchidaceae > Phalaenopsis > Phalaenopsis hybrid cultivar. The sequence goes on along the minus strand of JXCR01008186.1, from coordinate 52,064 downwards.
GGGTATATCATTTCTTCTGGAATCACCTTAGCATCTTCCTCCAGTGGTTGATATGTATGGTTTACCTCTTTAGTAGCAATTGTAGTCCCCTCTTTTTCTGTTGGTTGTTTCATAGCTAAATCTCCAACCACCAAATTTGACTCCAAGTTCACCATCTCCTTATTATATTATTCTTCAAGTGAGTATCAAAGGTTGATTCTCCTCAACTGCAACCACCTCCTGAATTGGTAGATCTTGAGTGCAATTTTGATAACTGTTTTGTTCCTTGTCCATGGCATCTAGATAAATAAGAGCATTTGCTTTCAACTCAGGATGAAGTATGAAGCATTTTTCTAAGGAGTGACCAAACATATTACAATTTACATGATAATAAGGTTTTTGTTCCATGATAACTGGTTGCCAATATCTATTATGAGCTGTGGCAACCCATTTCCCCTCTATATCAGGAAGAACTATGCATATTTCAACCAATATTTTTGTAGCTGAGGGTCTTGTTAGATCAAATGTTGGTACATCAATTTTTGTAGGTATTACTAAGATGGATCCAATAGAGAATAGAATTTGGTGGTTGAACAAATGCAATTTGAGGCCAAGGACCCTAAAATAATTAGGAACAATAGGGGGTTCTTGGCTAGAGTCTAAATTAGTGGACCATTTAATTTGTTTCATGTACTTCTCATCAATCTTCATGTATTTATTTGAAAATATCCTAGCATAATCTTCTTCCTTGTTGAGTTGACCCAGAATTTTACAACAAATTAAACTTCGATATAAGTCTGGCCTTTTGAGAAAGCATATAATGTCTAAGTTTTTTAGCAGCAAAAACCAAAGCTAGAAAATGCTTATCAATAATCCGCTGGTATTAGATGATGACTTAAATAATAAAGGACCTTTTCATTACCCTCATTATTGACTTGAGCTAATAGAGCTGGAGTTATCTAATATCGTGGTATAAAGTATCAACAATCTACGCAAGATTGGGGCTGCTATTACAAGAGGTATCATGAAGTATTGTTTAATACAATTGAAAGTATGTTGACATTATTTTCTTAAGTAAACTTGGCATTTTTCTTAGTTAACGTAGAAAATGGTTGACACCTACCTAACAGATTAGATATAGAGTTTCTTAGAAATGCTAGCTTCCCTTGAAAATATTGTAATTGCTTTAATCTCTTAGGAGGCATCATTTCTAAGATAGCTTTAATCTTCTGAGTATCGATTTCGTGATGGACAACAAATCCTAAATACTTACCAGAGGTGACACCAAATGGGCACTTTAGTGGATTCATTTTAAAATTAAATCATCTAACCGTTAAAAGGCAATTCTCAAATCATATAAGTGGTTATTTTTGTGCTTTCTTTTAATGACTAGATTATCCATATAGATCTCAACCTAAATGTGAATGAGTTCATCGAAAATTATTGTAATTGCCCACTAAAAGGTTGCACCAACATTCACTAATCCAAAAGGTATTACTACGTAGCAATATATCTTGATCGGTGTTCTAAAAGTTATAAGCCTTTCATCTTCTAAGGACATTTCAGATTGATTATATCTAGACGATCCATCCAAAATAGAAAAAATTGCATGAGACAATGCAATATTCATCATTAATTTTGGTACGGTAGTGAAAAGCCATCATTTGGGTACGCTTTATTTAAATCTTTAAAGTCGACACAAACTCAAATTTGACCATTCTTCTTTCTAACTGCACCAAACTAACTTACCATGTTAGATATTGCTCTTCATGAATAAAATTAGTGTCTATTATCTTTTGACCTTAACAATAACTTGTTCAATTTCAAGATGCATTTTTATGGGAGCTTGTTTGACTGGATTTGCAGTTTGCTCTAATCCAAACTTATGAACTGTAACTTCTAGAGCTGGTCTAGGCATCTCATCGTAACTCCAAGCGAAAGAGTCTTTGAACTCTGAAATCAATTTAGTCTTTTCTGTAGATTCCTCTTCATTAAATAGAGAACTAAGAAAGGTTGGTCTAGACTCTTATGTAGTTCTGAAATTAATCTCTTTTATTTCTTGATTGTTGATTTGATCGCTTCTTCAAACTTTGGTGGAATGTCTTCTATTGGAGAATCTTCAAAGTTCTCTAATGCTTTTAAACAATATTTATCCAGATCATCAATAATAAACAAACAAAATTCCATATCATTAATCGGTCTTACTATACCAAATCCAATACCATCTTTCGAGTTAAAAGCTCAATTACTTATGTTCTATTGTTCTTCAAAATGATGCAGTTCATCTATTGACCATTGTTTAGGCACAACACCATGTTGAAGAAGTATCTGAACAGATGGAGAATACCATTAATTCAGAAGATATATATTCTTCTAATTTTACATTAGATTATGCACTAGAAGAAGAGGAACCATGATGAAATTTAATTGGCTTTTTGCCCACACTATGTACTTCCTTGACCATTAAACCCTCAACTTTATGAAGATAGATCTGGGTTAGAGCCATGGTTTGTACATAGTGGTTAATTTTATCATACATTAACTTATACTCGCGTTTCTCTTCATCTTGCAAGGAAATTTTGAAGTGAGGCTTATTTTGATTTATAATCATTGCATTCTTCTTGATCTTTTTTCCTAAAAAATGTCCTCTAACTTGATGTTGATAATTGGATGCTTCCATTCAACAATCTTATTATTTCTTCTTGCCCTTGTTCCTAGCCTCCACCTCGAATGTAAGTTCAGAAAGAGTTTTCACCATCTTCTAGTAAAGGAGTAGCATAGCATTATCGAACTAAAATAGGATGGTCTTAATATTGAAAGTTTTATGAACTCTCTACTTTATTAAGTATAATATCCTTGTAAAAATTTTTCTTCTTCTGGGGAGTGTAATAAGTGCCATCCTCATGAATACTCACTTCGTGTATTGAAAATAGTTGTAAATATCCTTTTATATACTGTTCTTGTCCTTCATAACTTTACTTTATGCATAAGTGTAAAGTCGAGGGAACCATCTCATGCTCATGAATCCATGGTCAACCCATATGGGAGTTGAATAAGTCTTAGAATCAATGATATAGAATTTTACAGTTGTTACTAAATCATCGACCTTCATCAATTGTGTAATTGACCCAAGAGCTCTCTACAATTTCTGTTTGAAGCCTCATAACATCAATTTATCAATTGTTAACTTGTGAGCGTCAACATCCAAGTATACCAATGTCAGTAAATTCATTATATTAATGGATTCTTTTAGATATACTGATAATATGGAGAGCATGAATTTATCTATGTTGACAGATATATATATAATGGGTGATTATGATTGGTTGTACCGAGTAAGAAATCATCATCTTTGAACATCACTTTCGATTGTTCCTTCAATGTAAAAACCTCATCTAAGGAAGTTCTAGTGAACTGAGCAAAATTAGTTCGATATCAAGTAAGGCTTTGACCAATGCTTGGCTTGTTTCCTTTGACAGGATCAGGGCATCCTAAATGCATAGCTTAGTATTTAACTTTCTAATATGGACTAAGACATTGTAGTCTACTCTATTTTTTAGTTCTCTAGTTTCTTATCAAATAAGCACTTCTTCTATCGGTGGAATTGGCTCTTCTTGAGTAGCTACTTTTTTTCTCCTTTGGAGCCATTCTTGGAGCTCATACTTTTCCACTTCTTAAATTTACTTATGTTATCTTCTCTAATTCTTGAAATGGATATGAAGATATCTTTTCTGGAGTATTAATAATTGATTCATTAAAATTCTTCCTAATCTAAGGATTCTAACTCAATTGCAATCGGTGTTCTGTAAAACTTGAAGACATGTGCATCACTATCTGAGCTGTTTGTAACCATTATCATTAATATCTTCTTTTTTATTATCATTAATTGTACGATTTAAGATTTTTTATTAGAATTGGAATTATGATATGAATTAAGTTGGTTGTTATTAGCTATGTTATCACTAGAAATAGTCAAAACGTAGCCGGAATCAAAACACGTTGCATTATACGACCCTAGAGGGACATAGAAATAACCATACAAAGCCAAGGAATTGAGAAATTTCTCTCCTAAATCCACAAAAAATAATGTTAAACAAGCAGCCCCTACTCCACACTTCAGCTCTTCAGTCTTCTTCAATGATCTTCTTCGTATCCCTTTGAGGTAGTTATTATGATGTAATCGATAGTGCCGGCTTGGTGGTGCTGCTATGGGTCAATTAGCACTAATAGTAAATATGCAGTTCAATCCCAATAAAAATAAATTTGGTATAAATAATTTATCTTTTAATATCTCTAAGCTGCCAAACGCTTAATAATGACACAAGTATAGGCATCACTCAAGTAATAAAGGGCTCTAATGGAGTCCTAAGTATCAATCCCATAAGGGGTTAGAAATATTTATGGTTATAACGTCAAACACAATATTCAAACTATAAAACTTAAGTAGGCAAGAAAAATCGAAAGTAAATGTAATGTGCACTAAAGGAAATGCACTTGAAAGAACTAAGTTAACTAAACTAATTGCTAAACTTCAAAAGTAAACTTATAAAGACTAAATCAAGTTTTGAAATGAAGAGTTTAAATTTAAGAAAGCATCATTCCCTTTTACAATGAGTTTATGAAATGTGAAGAAATTAAAGGTATTTTAAATACATATATAAAATTGTTTTGTGCCAAATAAAAGTAATCTTATTCTTATCCTCTGAGAGTGCATAACGAACATTGGCTAATCCAGAGATTGGTCGCTAAAACTGTGGTTAGGTAAATGGGATACTGACTCTCACTCCAGAGTTCTCACTTCTCCCTCGCTTGAGGGCTAACAATCTTGCTTTAGTTTCTAAGCAACTGGATCAAATTGGAGATTTTAATCTATTACCTTAAAATCTCTAATTGACAGATTAAAATCTCCAATTCTGCGCCCATCAAAATATATTTCCCTAATTATTTGCTTGCAACCCCATGGATTATATTCTCACCCATGAAATTGAATGTGACTCTTACCTTTTGTATAAAGCATAGCCCTTTTGGATCATATGTTGCTCAACAAATTTTAACCTTTCAATTGGCTAAATCAAAAAGTAAATGAAGATCAGAGTTTGAATCATCAAAATTTATTGCCATTTAAAACCTTAAAAAACAAAACAAATTCTTCACAAAACCATATCTCATTATAGGAAGAAAGAAAAAGAAGAATACTCATAATTCATGAGAAGGATACTATAAAACACTAATTTCATATATGAAAACAAGTTTACAAAATAATGAAAGAAAAGAGCACAACTTATCTCACACTCCTTCCCACACAAATCCCTAGAAGTTCCCTTTAAGAACATTCTCTCTTTACAATCACACTCAATTCTCTCTTAGAAGTGTAATGAAGAAGAAATCTCTCTCCTTCCCTCTCCTTTTACAACCCTAGAAGAAAATCCTCTCTTTTATCTCATGCCAAAACCTTTCTCTCCATCTCACGCCCCCCTTTCTTCTATAGAGATCTCTCCTTTTTAATTAGGGCCTAAAAGGACTTCAAAATTCCCTCCAATTTTTCCCCCAAAAGTCATTCTTTTTGCACCAAGAGATAAGTCTTTTCATCCAAGACACATATATCTTCATTAAAGAGCTTTCCAAAGTGTCTAGATGCATTGAACCACTCCACGGGACATTTGAAATGTTTGGAGCCATAAAAAATAGCTCAAAAATAGTCACAAACCAACTTACTTCATCTCAATTCATCTCTAGTGCTTCTGGCACTAGTTTGGTGCCAGCCTAATGAAGTCTCTGTGTTCTCTGGATTCTGGCGCTTTTGACACCAATCTGGCGCGTCTAGCGCCGCTTAATGAAGTCCATGATGTCTCTGGATTCTGGCATTTCTAGCTTCAGTATGGCGCCTTTGGCTCCGCTTCTCTGTAAAATGGTGCCTTTGGCGTCAGCTTCTGGCTCCAGCACTCAAGAAAATGGTGCCTCTGGTGCCAAGATCATGAAAATCTCTATTTTGGCTCCAAATTTCCTTCTTTTTGCTACTTTTTGCTCCAAATACCTTAAATTGAAATACTTGCAACTAAAATATGAGTGCAATATCACCAAAATAAGCATAAAATGTATACATAAAATGTTATATTATTTTGTTGCATCAAAATCCCCTAAACTTAAATGTTACTTGTCCTCAAGCGACCCTTTTACTACATAAAAAAATATGACTTATGACAGATTAAATTATAAACTTCTATATTTTGTTTTAATAAATATAATATTATAACTTAAGAAAAACTTTTAATAACTTAGATTAAAACTAAAGCATAAGAACATCTAGTAATTAAGTCTATGAGTTCTGAATCTCCATTCATTTCAAGAAGAATTGTAATTTGTCATATCAAAGACACTTAGAACATCCATATGAAAAAGAATTTCATGAAAAATTTATTAGTAAGGATGCTAATACTCAGATATAAGTTTAGAAATGTAATAAAATTTTTTTCCTTAAGTTGATTCAAGTGAAGTCAATTTTTTATTAGACAGCTTCTCCTCACATATTTTTCTTTTCTTTTTCTTTTTTCTTTTTCTTTCCTTTCTTTTTTTTTTCTTTTTTTTTTTCTTTTCTTTTTTATTTTTTCTTTTCTTTTTTATGTGAGGATTACTATATTTGGATAGCCTTTAATAATTTTGAACTTTACTATCCTCTTCTTAAAGTTAAAACTTCATACCTTCTCTCACTTTATAAATTCATACTAACTTTGAAGATTTTTCATAAAGTATCGTTCTTTTCTTCTTACATGAAACTCTAAGATTCTTAATACTTTAAACATACAATTTCCTTTACTTTAAATAGAAAATCATTCTTTCATACTAAATATCTTAACTCTAGAAGTAACCTTCATTATTAAAGATTTTTACTTATATTTACCATAATATTTACAAACAAAAATAAAGTTATTTAAAGTTAAACTCTAACATCCATGATCATGTTAAATTAATTTTTAAAAGTATAGTTAATTTATGACAAATAAAATTTAGTTCACTTCTTTTTAAAGAAATTTTTCTTTCCTCCAAACTTACGTTTTTAAATATTAAGTAAAATATGTAGTACAAAAAACTTATATGTGAAAGAAATCAATAAATGCATAAAAAATAAAATTAACATGTAGATGATTCTGAATATGAAACATGACTCTTGATATTTTGCAGGTGCTAACTTATCAAGTACAGGCTTTAAAACATTCAATGAGACATAATATATTAAAAGATTACTAAGAAAAGATAAATTAAAGACATAAACAGTAAATTAAAACCATAAAAAATGCTAAAAATATAAGTCTAAAATTTAATATTATATACACAAGTTCAGTAGATCCACAAATTAAACATATAAATGTTCCACATATACAAGCAACAATAAAAAAAAGCAAATAACATTACTTAAAAACAAACAAAACCTAAGAATAGCACTAAGAACTCTACCATATCAGCCCACTATGAATAAGTCACCCTCTACTTCATCATGTGGTAGATATAGTATTTGATTAAATTTTAAAATTTCTTCTCAAGGGTGGCCCTTTGCACTTCACTTATTGAGAGCTCCTCAGTAAACTCTACAAGTGGTTTCATGGTTGACATGTGATTTTCAATAGCTAGTTATTTTCATCCAAGTCATTGAAATACTCTTGAAATGGAGCATTTCACATCTCTATGGTTCTATTGGGTGACTCCACAATTATGGAAGAAATCACCTTCAATGTGGAGATCTTATCTCATAAGGATCAGGTAAGCTGTGTAAGCTTCTTCCTCCTTGCCTTACTTTTCTTTAGTGTCTAAACCAGGCTCTAGTAGCAAGTTACCAAGGCATTATCATCATGCCACCCAAGCTTCTAAAAGAAAGTGACCTCCAAAGAGAAGTGCTACTTGTCCAAACAAATGAAAACATTCGTCATAAGAGGAAACAAAAGGCCAATATGGAGGTAGTAGGCATACCATGCCTCGTGTGACTCCTAGGTTTTTCAATCCTTTGTCCTATTAAAATGGGCATACCTATCACCCTTGCTCATTTTTTTCACTTCACCTTAATTACGCTTAGGAGAGACCCACTTTATCAATACCTACTTAGGGCTGCTTATATCATTCTTTACTTTAAAGATGACTCATCCTCTAGGGTCACCTTTCCTTTATTCTTGTATTCCATCTTCTTATAGAAATGATCTGATAACTCCTTTTCATATCCATTAGTATCCTCTTCCTTATTTATATGCTTTTCATCTTCCCGCTTAACAATGAGCCATCTAGTGGTAGGAATTTCTCCCTCCTTGAAGAAGTTAATCACTTGCCCCATGATTAACAGGCGAGAGCTAATCTATAGAATTACCAAAGGGTTTTTTGGGGTACCTTTGAACTCCACCTCTTAATGGCTAGACACCACCTCATTGATCACCTCAGCGGCTTCCACTTCTTCCTCCTTTTCATTGGTAAAATATAGTCTTTGTAGAATAAATGGAATAATTTTGGTACTTTACCTTCTTGACATAATTTCATCCTTTTATAAAGATTAACTCATTAGTCCATTTCTTCTAAAAGATGAAATTAAAAAGAGAAAATGAATAAATGCACTAGCTCATATCTACTGAAATCATAGATGGTTTCATCTCTTAGTCCTTATTTGCTAAAGTCGCATCTTTCTCATTCTGGGAGATATCTTCAAATTTTCAATTCTCCTTAGTCATCATCCATATAAGTGTGGAGCTAGCATCTTGCTAATGAAGGAAGTTTGGAGGTAGTTGAGTACAATAAAATCCACACCCATCATTTTATAGCTGCGTTGCAAATGCTCAGTGACTTCAACTTAGCCTTCGTATTGGGGACATAAGCTGACCTCATCCTAATAGACCAACCTCACTTTATAGAGTCAAATTAGAACTTTTGCTTTTAGACTTTCACCATATTTTCTAGCTCTCAAAAGTGTATCTTGTTCTGAATGAACTGTACAACCATCTTCAAATTGTGGCACATGTTGAAGAGATAACTAAAATGCGTAATAGATAAAGAGATCATCATATGTCCCATGAACATCACCTAGATAATAATAATAAATTTTGATTTAGGGATCATTTGTGTTGGGACAAGTCTATCAAGTTTGAAGATACTCACTAACTGATTAAAAGTGGTAGTTGTAGGCCGAGTTTGCATTGATTTTGATAAAATAGGAACTTATTGACATAGAGTGTGTTCACAATCTATTGTTTCTCATTCACCCTCAGCTAAATAGAGAATCATTGATGCATGCCTTCCTATACTGTTCAAAATCCTTATGGTTCATTTGTAATGACCTCAATAATTTAGCTTTAATGAAGTCCATATAACTAGTGTGAGAGGAAGAATACATGATTTAAAAAAGTAAGAGAAGCTTCAAAAGAAAATGACAAATGGAAAAAAAATTAACTTGTAAAAACTCTTTTATGGGAGGCAAATGGACCATAATCGCCAAAGAGGGTTAAATAAAAACTACAGGATGTCAAAAATTTAAATAGCACCTTTAATAAAAATAAAACATATTCGCACAAGAGTCAAAGTGACAAAATGATACTTTCTATTCAAATACAATGCATCAATTTATTATCAAATGTTTAGATAGAAATAATTACATTATTCTAAGGAAGAGATAATGAAACTTACATGGAGGTCTGAAACAATCTCAGTATGGAGATTACTAAATTGAATGAACCTTCAAATTAAAAATTTGCCCTAGGTCTTGAAATGACTTAGGTGACATAATTTGGTTTGAGCATGGTAACTTAATGACCTCTACTCAGGTTCACCAACTTTCGGTGAAGGTTGTAGACAATTTTCTTTAGTCAGGAGACTTCTTGCTCCAAGTTGTCTTGTTAAACTGCTTTGAAAGCTTGTTCCACAGCAAAAGTAAGAGTCATCATACACACCATATCACATTTGTCCTTGTTTAAACAAGGCTGAGGTGTCGTCACACGATCTATTCTAGCCTATTCTCTCCCTTAATAACATCTTCATATATGATCAAGATGGATTCCTTGCTATGCCTAGGTTGGTCGACACCTTTGACAATCTACTCATCTTTCCCAAAGAAAGCATCCAAAAAACTTAGTTCAAATTCAATGGGCTCTTTATTTCTACACAATAGTCAGGACCACAAAGTTTACTAAGAGTAAAATATTTTACCACCAAGATAGGGAAGTAAGTGTAACATATGAAATACTTGGACATAAAATAATTATTAAAGTTCAATTATACCTAGTAGCTTAAAATAAGAAAGCATCTCCAAAATTATCAAAATCCTCAGATTATATCCAAATGAGCCAATGGGAGCCAAGACAATTTTCTAAGGAGGTGACCCCCAGTCACATCAACAACAAATGAATTTACCCCAAGGACCACTACTCACATGCCTAAAATATGTTGCTTTTATTTGTACATTTAATGCCTATTTTTAATGATATTGTACTTTAATTGAAGGCATTTTTGATGTTTTTTGTCGTAGGTACACTAAATGGATTAAATGGAGCAAATTGGAGTCAAATGGAGCAAAAAAGCCAATCATGATCCAGCGCCTAGCACCGACAACAGAGAGATTGTCCCCTAGGTGTCAGAACTGGTGCTTAGGCGCCAGCGACGGTTATTAAGAAGATCCATTGAATTTGGAAAAATTTTGAAGGGGTGCTTGAAAAAACTCTTAGGGGTTTTGAAAGCTCTACTTAAAGAGAATTCTGAAGATTAAAAAGAGAAACTTTTGGGAGGAAGAAATGCGAGTCTTTTATGGAGAAGTGGATTCTTCGTAGAGGGGAGAAAATTTTGATGGCTTGCTTAAGTATTGAAGGAGAAGTGGAGAAGTGAGAGATATCTTCTTCACTACAAATTCCAAGTAAATTTGGAGATAATTTTAAGGAGAGTGAGTAATTTAAAGAAACTTGAAGGATTTCTCGGGAAAGAGTTTAAGATAAGTTGTGTACTTTGTTTTTTTTACTTTGTCTTATCTTGTAAATTGTTATTTATCTATAAATTGTGTATTGTTGTTTCTTCCCTATGAGATATGAGTAGTTTCCTTTGTCATTCTCCCTATAATGCAGGAATATTTATGTGTAGGAATGTAGTTTAGTAGAAGTGCTTTTAAATTTCCTTAAATTATGATGATTCAAACTCTATGCTTCATTTACTTGTCAGTCTGGCCAAGTGATTTGTTAAAATTTGTTGTAAAATGTTGTGACCCGAAAAGGGCTATGTTATAACATAGTAAGAATCACTTTTAGCCTCATGGTGAGAATGTAGTCCTTGAGGTTAAGTGCAAATAAATAGGGAAAAATTTTTTGATGGGCATAGAATTGGAGATTTTAGGGTGACAAATTTGGTCTAGATGTTTGGAAATTAAAGAGAGATGTTAGCCCTCAGAGGAGGGGAAGTGGAAACTTTAGAGTCAGAACTAGTATCTTCCCGGCCTAACTATGGGTTTAAGGACCAAACTCGAGATTAGCTAACGTTCTTTATGCACTTGACAAGGGGTAAAGAATAGATTTGCTCCAATTTGGCACAATACCTTAGTTATATTTTAAAATTATTTTCCTATGCTAATTATAAACTCATTACAAGGGGAATGATGTTTTATACAAATTTGAACTCTTCATACATTATTAATTTATAGTAGAGGTAACTTTGCGTTTTAAAACCTTTTTAAATTATCTTGCATTTACATTTTGAATTTGCTTAGCATTCCTTTAATATTATAGGATTAGATATTCTACAAAAACTTGCGATCATTTCCTATATAAGTTTTCTATAATTAAAAAGTAAGTTTTATTAAAGTCAATTTTATAAAAGTTTTGGTTATTCCCCGTGGGATCAATCTGATATTTTTAAAGAAAATCCTATATTACTTGAAACGATACGTATAATTGCGTATTACCTCTAATGTGTAAACCATTTTTATCATCTTTATATAACATTTAATTATGCACACTAGTCGCTAAATATAAATTAGCTCAAGCTTTTGGTCATATTTCTGAAATTAAATAATTGCATATATGTAGGTCGGGTTAAGTTTTTGGCATCGTTGCTGGGGAGATTATCAATGAAACTTTTTTGACATAGTAAATCTTAATTATAATTGTAGAAAAATTATAGTGTTGTTTTTATAAACGTTCTTGTATTTAAAAATATAAAAAATATATAAAAAAGGAAAGAGAAAGAGATATATTTACTATTTTAGTTAGTGTGTTTTGCTTGTTTTAGTATTATTCCTTAAAAGTGTATGCATAGTGCAGGATCTAAAGGTTTACTACCTTATGATTTAGAGTTAGAGTGAACTACTAGAAAAATTAGAAAAAAAAACAAGTTCACAATTTCCAAGAAATGACAAATACTTCACATAATAATTTAGAAAATCAAATTGATGAGAATGTACCAAAATCATTAAGTGATTATGCTAACTCTATGGTAGATGAAGTTCATTGAATTATACAAACTCTTATCGTAGAAGCTAATACATTTGAATAAAAACCTGCTATCATTCAGATGGTACAAAAAAACCAATTGGGGGAACTCCATCTAAAGATCCTAACTTACATCTTGCAAGTTTCTTAGAACTTTACGCTACATTTCAGTATAATGGTGCTCTAATGATGTTGTTAGACTTAGGTTTTTCTTTCCTCCTTTAGGAATAAAGCTAAAATTTGGTTAAACTCATTAAGACCTAGATCTATTAGAACCTGGAGTGACCTAGCACAAAAATTATTGGCTAAGTATTTTCCACTATCAAAGACTGTTAAGCTTAGAAATGATGTTACATCTTTTTGTCAGTTTGAAGGGAAATCAATATAAGAGGCTTGAGAGCACTTTAACGAACTTCTTAGGAAGTGTCCACACCATTCTTTGCCCGATTGGTTAATAATTCAAACATTTTATAATGGGTTAGTAGTACCTCTAAGATTTATTATTGATGTTGCTGCTAGTAGATCATTACTATCAAAACCTTTTGATGAAGCATATTCTTTAATTGAAGAAATGGCTACAAATAATTTTCAATGGCCTTCTGAATGGGTAAATCCTAATAAAATAGCAAGTGTTCATGATTTTGATGCTATTTTTATGTTAACATCTCAAGTATCTACAATATCAAGAAAGTTAGATCAATTAAGAATGAATTTATCTCAAACACCTCAAGTGATTGAGGAAAATTCATTTGGACAAATGATTGATTCCAACATTCCTACATTTGAGAATTTGAATGCAATTAACAATAAACATAAATTTTGAAGGATATTCTTAATAAGAAGAGTAAGTTTATAGATAATGAGACTATTGCCCTTAGTGTAGAGTGTAGTGCAATAATTCATAAGATACTTCCTCAGAAACTAAAAGATCCTTATAGCTTTGCTATTCCATGTGCAATAGGAGATAGATTTTATGGGAAATTTGTATGTGATATAAGGGTTAGCATTAACCTTATGCCTCTATCTATTTTTCAAAGGTTAAGGTTAGAAGAGATTTCTCCACTTATGTAACTCTTCAGTTAGCTGATCAATCAATTACTTATCCGAAGGGGATTATAGAAGTTGTGTTAGTAAAGGTGGATAAATTTATCTTTCTTCTTGGTTTCATTGTATTAGAAATGGAGGAAGATGAAGAATCCCACTCATTTTAGGGAGAACTTTTCATGCTACTCAAAGAGTTACGCTAGATGTGCAAAAAGGTGAGTTAACCATGATAGTTAATGATTAGGAAGAGACATTTAATATATCAAAAGCAATGAAATATCCAACAATGGGAAGAAAGGATGAATGTTTTAGAATGGAACTTATTAATCAACTAAGTAGCAGCCATTTCAAGGAACATTATGAAGATAAATGGGAACAATAAGAAATTGAGATTAAAGAAGATATTGATCTGAAAGATGAAAAGATTAATTAGGGTACAAATTATGTTCATGAAAATTTTGAGTTGTTGGATATGAGTGAAAACAACAAATCTTTTAGTCCTTCAATGGAAAAACTGTCTGAACTAGAGATGAAAGTTCTGGCTATGAATTTAAAGTATGATTTTTCTAGAAAACTCATCTAAATTACCTGTTATAATATCCTCAGACCTAACTGAAGATCAAGAACATAAATTAATGGAAATTTTAAAAAATTATAAGAAAGATTTTGAATGGACGATAACTGATATTAAAGAAATCAGTCCTTCAATTTTTATGCACCGAATTCTAATGTAAGAGAATTATACACCGATGGCTGATCCTTAAAGGAGACTAAACCTTATAATGAAAAAGTTGTTAAGAAAGAAATTATAAAGTGGTTAGATGCCGAAATTATTTACCCTATTTCGGATAGTGCTTGGGTTAGTTCTATCCACCATGTTTCTAAGAAATGGGGAGTGATTGTATCTGTTAATGGAAAGAATGAGTTAATTCCTACTCGACAAGTCACTGAGTGGTGAATCTGCATTGATTATAGAAAATTAAATATAACCACTATGAAAGACCACTTTCTTTTACCTTTTCTGGATCAAATGTTAGACAGGCTATCGGGGCACAAATATTTTTATTTTTTGGATCGATATACGAGTTATTACCAAATTCATATAGCTCTTGAGGATCAAGAAAAGTCCACATTCACGAGTCTTTACGAGAATTTTTCTTGTAGATGGATTCCCTTTGGATTATGTAATACACCTCCAACTTTTCAAAGATGTATGATGTCCATTTTCTGCGATCTAATTGAGAAAAGAATAAAAGTTTTTGTGGATGATTTTTCAATGTTTGGTACTTCATCTGAATCATGTTTAAATCATTTAAAAAAGGTACTAAAACATTGTGAAGAGACAAATTTAGTTCTCAATTGGGAGAAATGTCAATTTATGGTTGCAAGAAAAATTATATTTGGACATAAAATTTCTAAAAATGGTATGGAAGTACATCCAGTGAAAATTCAAGTTATTGCTAAACTACCTTCTCTTACTACAGTGAAAGGAGTTAGGAGTTTCTTAGGACATGCTGGTTTCTATAGGCGATACATCAAATATTTTTCAAAAGTTACTAAGCCTCTATGCCAACTTTTAGAAAATGATGTCTTATTTGATTTTAATCAGGAGAGCCTAAATGACTTCGAGTTATTAAAAGAAAAATTAATCACCGCTCCTATTATTGTTTCACCCGATTGGGGAAACCATTTGAGTTGATGCGTAATGTGAGTGATTATGCTATTGGAGCTATTTTGGGACAAACATATGATAAAATTTTCAAAGTAATATATTATGCTAGTAAATCTCTTAGTGAAGCTTGAATTAATTATACTACCATGGAAAATGAGTTATTAGCGATGGTAAATACCTTTGATAAATTTAGGTATTATCTTATTGGAACTAAATGTATAGTGCATACATATCACTATGCTATTAAATATTAGATGCTGAAGATGCATGCAAAACCAAGGTTAATTAGATGGCTCTTTCTGATGCAAGAATTTGATTTTGAGATAGTAGATAGGAAGGGATATGATAATCAGATTGTTGATCATCTATCTAAGCTTGAACATGAAAATTTAGATTACATTGAAAATGAAATTAGTGAATATTTTTCTGATGAAATGTTATATACTGTAACTGAAGGACGTGTTCCGTGGTATGCTGACATAGTTAATTACATAGTTAGTCACATTTTATCTTATGATTTGACATACCCACAATAAAGGAAATTTAAGCATGCTGTTATATCTTACTTCTGGGATGACCCATATTTATATAAACAATGTAAGGATCAAATTATTAGAAGATATGTACATATGGAAGAAACTTAACAAATTATTCAAAATGCATGATTTTTATTTTGGGAGGTATTTTGGGATTGATAAGCAACACAAAAAATTTTATAATCTGGATTTTATTTCCCTACTATAATTAGAGATGTTAATACTTATGTAAAAACATGTGATCGATGTCAGCTGGTAGACATTATTTTTTGAAGAAATGAAATGCCCCTTAATGTTACTACAGAGGTTGAACTTTTTATGTTTGGGGTTTAGACTTTATGGGACCTTTTATACCATATTTTGGATATATATATATATAT
>JXCR01008186.1:16871-35823 GCA_002079205.1 Phalaenopsis hybrid cultivar | reverse complement strand
TGTGTGTGTGTGTGTGTGTTTCAAGGTGGATAGAAGTTGTAGCTTCACTTCGCTGTGATGCTCAATGTGTTGCAAAATTTTTAAAGAAAAATATTTTTAGTAGATTTTGGATGTCGAGAGTAATAATTACAGATGAGGGAATTCATTTTTGAAATAAGAAGATTGAATCATTAGTTAAAAGATATGGTATTAGACATAGAATTTCCACTACTTATCATCCTCAAACCAGTGGTCTAGCAGAATTATCCAACCGAGAAATTAAATAAATTTTAGAGAAAACTATAAATTCTAATATGATAGATTGGTCTAATAGACTAGATGGAGCATTATGCGCTTATAAGATGACATATAAAACTCTTATACATATAAACTCATATTTGGGAAGGCTTGTCACTTACCAGTAGAATTACATCATAAAGCTTATTAGGCTATTAAAGAATTTTATTATAACTTGAAAGATGCTAGTGAGAAATGATTATTGCAATTGAATGAGCTTGAGGAAATTAGAAATAAATCTTATGAGAACATAACGATTTATAAGGAAAAGTTAAAATTATGGCATGATCAGAATATTTTAATAAAGAATCTAGAACCTGAACAAGAAGTTTTACTATAAAATTTAAGGTTGAAATTTTTTCTTGGGAAACTGAAGTCTAGGTGGTTAGGGTCATTCATTGTGATAAAAGTTTATCCTTACAGTACTGTGGATATCAAGGATCCAAAAAATGATAAAATTTTCAAAGTGAATGGACATAGGCTAAAACCTTACTTTGATGGAAATAGATTTATATCTAATGAAATCCTAATGTTGGGCCAACCTGAGTAAGATGTGGATATGTCGGGCAGTTGACGTTAAACCATGCACTTTGTGGAAGGCAACCCATAGTTATCAGAATGAATTGAGTTTAGTTGGTTTAGATTTGTTTGTGTGCATTTGCTTGATTGTGTTTGAGAGTCATACATGTGTTTTTACTACTTAAAATGATATAATTCATGACCTAGGGGAGGTTAAGACGTGTATTTGGACCTATGGCAAACCAATGCTTTATTGTGCAATGGCGCCTAGGCTCCAGAATGTAGAGATCTAGCACCTAGGCACCCAAATATGGTGCCTAGGAGTCACAGTTATAGAATCGTGAAATGGAGTGGTTTTGCAATGTTTCTAACAATGTTTTCCATTTAAAACCCCCAAAACCTTCAAATGATTTCGTTCTTCACCATTTTAAATATTTGGGAGTAATAGAAGTTCTGAGATCTCATCGAATTTCAAAAATCAGGGATTGCAATGCTTTGACAAGTTCAACTCATGGATTCTATGATCATAAGAAGTTCATAAACAAAAAGCACAGAGACTTCATTATGGAACTTTAGTGAAGAATAAATTAATAAAATAAAGATGATTCATCGTGCCTGGAGGGCATATCGAGGCAATTATTGCGTTAAGGTGTTGGGTAGTGTTTTGCTACACCACTGTCGCTGCTGTGATCTCTGTTGTGAAGGAGATCTATGTAAATCTTCATGGATTAAATCAAGGATTGGTTTATGTTCAAATTAAGTTAGTACTTTTCACTCCTTCAATGATCAACGTGTTTTTCTTGGTGGATGGCATGCCAATTTGCGAATTTGCTAACTTTGCTCTGACTAGAGTCAATTTGACTGAAATCTTCAAATTCTTGATAGAGAGCGATGAACGTTGGAGATTTAGAAGTGATTTCAAGGTTATTTTTCCTGCTGCAAGATTAAATTCATCATCTATGCCTTGACACTTCTTTATTTCTGCCAAATTACTTCCCACGAAGAACATCAATTAAGTAACAAAGGAAAGTGCAATCCTCAATTACTGTATTCAGATGGGAAGACCTATTGATGTGGGTGCACTTATTTATAGATCTATCATTGGAGTTGCACTCAATGGATCTAAGACTTGGCATGGACATCCTGCAGTTATATTCTCAATTTGTAGTTAAGCCCAGGTCCCTTATGAAAGTTGGGAAAAGATACTTCTTCCCCGAAAGACCATGGACCAGTCTATCTTGAGGTGTGACAACATCAATCTTTATATGACACATCGAGGAAGTTCCCATTTGGACCAGTTTTCATGCCCTTCCACATCATCAGTATCTCGACGTGCAGATAGTTTAACAAGTATCTCAAAGGCTGTGGGGAATATAAAGAAGGAGATATCAGTGATTTATCCTATGATCAGTAGTATCACTGATCAATTCAATCATTTAGATTTGCAAATGAAACAATAGTCGGACCATACTTCCATAGTCTATGATGCACATGTTCAGATGTATTGGAAGAATGACTGGATCAATGAAGATTTTGAGGACTTCCTGAACTATCTCTTCTACAACTTGTATGTACATCAATCACTGGGAGATATTAGAGAAGTGGATAGTGAGGTTGATGACAATTTATAGTGATTTTTTGTAGTAGCTTCTATATGTGCTTGTTGGTGTGATGTGTGTTTGAAAATATTTGGTTTTGTTGAGCATTACCTATGTGGTGTGCTTGTTGCCTTTTAGAGTGTTTGAATGCTTATGAGTCTATGAGTGATTTCAGAATTTATCTTTTAAGGTTGTGAGTGTCATATATTTATGTTTGTGTGGGGATTGGATTTATATTTAAATATAAGCGATTGTTTATATTAGAATTTGGCTTGCTAGTTCATAGTGCCTTGGTGTGCAATGCTCGTTGTTGAAATTTAATAAAAATATGAAAAACCAAAATACGGGCACTGGAGCCTAGGCGTCGAAGTCTAGTGCCTAAGTGCCAGAAACCCGAAAGCTTGAAGCTTAGGCACCAGAAGTGGCGCCTAAGCGCTGAACTAAAAATCTGGGTTAAAAACCCAATTTTTACACAAGCCATCATCTTTTTCTTCCCTTATTTTGTGAAAATAGTGTGGAGGCTTCCTAGGGCTTCTCAAATTTTGATTTTTGGGGCAATTTCTTGACTTAAAAACTTTAGATTTGATCTCCTCAAGGTAAGAGCTTCACTTGAATGCAAATTTTTTTTTTTTTCACCATGGATTCTTCTCACATTGCTCATGTACTGAAATTTTAGATTTTTTGGAAGAAATGAGTGATAAATCCATGGTAGAAAGTTCATTACCTTATAAAAATGTTGTTGGGAGTTTAAGAATATTATTTGGAATTTATGTGGAATTTATTAGAATTTTTTATAGATTATGGCTCCTAAACTAAGCAAGCAAAAGGAGGATTTGAGTTTGGTTCGAGAAAATTTTCCAATATGATGGATCAATTTAGATGCAATGATCTCCTTGTGAATATAAAGTTGATTTGGGAGAGAGTTTTTCTCAATCCTGGGGGAGCGGTTGAAAGCTTAATTATAGCCCGACACTGGGAAAGTTTCTGTTACTTCACCGCAATAACAACAATTTCTATTGCACATGAATTTTATGCCAATTTACCTGAAGCTTTTGATGATAAAGTTTATTTTCAAGGAAGAAGAGTGGAAGTTACTCCGCACATCAATGCTCTATTCTAGTTACCAAACGTTATGAACTGTGTATTCTTCATTTGAGTCTTCTAAATCACAGTTGAATTAGGTGATAACATTTCTAACTGACGGGAAAGGAGTTTGAAAAATTAAGAACAATATAAGGTAAACTTCTCTACCTCAATGTTAAATGCACCCTTTAAGGCATGACATCATTTTATTTTTGCATGACTTCTTACCACTAATCATCTTAGTGACGTGATCAAGGAGAGAGCATCTTTGAATTTTTGCATTCAACAGATGAAGAATATAATTATTGGATCTGTAATTTATCAAAATATTTCTTTTAGATGTGAGTCTACTAGAGGATAGGTTTCCCTGCCCTGATTTTTACTTTATGTACGCAATCAGGAGTAAGATATGAGAGTTGGGAAGAACAGGTACAACCACTTAAGCCAATTAACAGAACCAATGTTCAAGTATATGAGTTGCATGCTCGAATGACATCTAGAGGAGGAGGTTCGGATATTCCTTCAAACTCTAACTCCAAACCATCTACTTCCCATTATGCTGCTCATTCTTCTGCCACTTTAGAATATCTTCGTAGTGACTATCAGGCTTTGACAGATGACATAGCATACCACCAGGGCAAATTGACTAATATTGATTATAAGATTGATCATGTCCAAGGATACTTAAAACTCAAACATAACTGTGATATGAGTTTCGGTACATCTCTTGTGATTTCTCTGCAAGAAGATCATAATATTCAGTTTCCACTGAGTTCTCCATTTCCGAACTATCACCCAGAGGACTATATGGAAGAGGAGGAGGAGACTGATGAGGAGACAGAAGAATAAGATGAGGAGGATTAGTATCTTTATTGTGTTTTTTGTTGTTTTTTTGGTTGTATTTATTTATATTGTTAGATGTATTGAATTCTTTCGTGTAGAAATTGTTGTTGTGAACTTATTGTAATCTAGATTTATTACTATTTGTTGCTCATATTGCTTTTTATTTTTGTTGTTGCACTACTGATTGTTTTACAATATTGTTGTTGTTGTACATGTTATAATGTTTAGAAAAACTCCTTTATGTAATTTCTTTTTGTTATATACATGTTAATTAGGCTCTATTGTTATTGTATTCCTGCTTCCTATACTTACATATTTTCATGTTAAACCTTTTTTTACAGAAATCTTTTTTAAAATTTATTTGCTATTATTATCTTTTCAGTTATAAAAGTCTTAATCTATTAAGAAAAGTTTAAGTTTGGGGGAGGGAGAAAAAATTTTGACAAACATAATTTTATTTGTTTTTAAGAAACTATTTTCAATGAAAATATCTTTTTAAAGTAATATAAGGTATGTGGTGTTATTTATAGAGAAATGTATTTTTTTTTATTCTATAGATGTTGTGGTAAGACTCAAGTAATTTTTTTGTGATAAATGTTAGTTCTAAGAATAAAGACATTAACTAAAAGAGAAAAGGAATATAATTTTACTATTTAAAGCAGGAAAGACATTGTCTTATGAAATACTAAGGATCTTAGATCATACTTTAAAGAATTGAGACTCTATGAAAAATTATTTTTGAAAACTAATGTAAATTAAAGAAATGTGTTGAGCTTTTAACTTTAAAAGGAGGATAGTAAAGTTCAAAATCATTAAAGACTAATCCAGATATAATAATCCTCACTGAGAAAAAGAAAAGAAATGTTTGAAAATGATCCTAAAAGTAAAAAAGAAAAGAAAGGATTGAAAATTATCCCGAAAGTAAAAATGAAAAGAAAAAGAAAAAAAAAGAAAGAAAGAAAAGAAAAGTATGTGTGAAAGTCAAGACAAGCTTGAGGGGATGCCTAATTAAAAATTAACTTCACTTGAATCATTTTAAAGAAAGTGAATTAATTACAATTTTGAGCTTTTATTTTCTACAACATTAGTTTACCTTTACGAGTAGAGTTCTCTCAAATTCTATCTATTATTTTTCTGAGACTTCTATATTATTCAGACTACAATTAATTTTAGAAATGAATAGAAGAATTAGAATTCCTAGACTTGGTTACAAGACATTCTTATGCGTTAATTCTAACCTGAATTATTAAAATTTTTGTAAAGTCATGACTACCATATTTACAAGAGAAAACTATAGAGGTCTTTAATGAAACCCACTGTCACATATTAAAACATGTTAACATATTTTTTAGAAGAAATAAATTACTTGAGGACAACTAATAATTATGTTTGGTGGATTTTGACATGCCTAAAATATGTTGCTTTTATTTGTACATTTAATGCCTATTTTTAATGATATTACACTTTAATAAAAGGTATTTTTTATTTTTTTGGCTGTAGGTACACTAAATGGAGTAAATGGATCAAAGGGAGCAAAAATAGAGAAAATTGGAGCCAAATGAAGCAAAAAGGCCAATATTGATCTGGCGCCAAAATCTGGTGCCTAGGCTATAGACAACAGCGAGCCTGGTGCCTAGGTGTCAGGATCTGGAGCTTAGGCATCAGTGACAGTTATCTAGAAGATCCATTGAATTTGGATGAATTTTGAAGGGGTTCTTGAAGAAACTCTTGGGGGTTTTGAGAGCTCTATTCAAGGAGACTTATGGAGATTAAAAAGAGAGCCTTTTGGGAGGAAGAAAAGGGAGTCTTTTATAGAGGAGTGCATTCTTCCTAGAGAGGAGAAAGTCTTGAAGGCTTTCTTAAGATTTGAAAGAGAAGTGGATAAGTGAGAGAAATCTTCTTCACTATAGATTCCAAGTAAGTTTAGAGTGAATTGTAAGGAGAGTCAGTGATTCAAAGGAACTTGAAGGATTGCTCGGAAAAGAGTTTAAAATAAGTTGACTACTTTATTTATTTTGATTTGTCTTGTTTTGTAAACTTTTATTTATCTATAAATCCATGTGTTGTTGTTTCTTCCCTAAGAGATCTGAGTAGTTTCCTTTGTCTTTCTCCATGCAATAAGAAATAATTTTTTGTATGAATGTAGTTTAGTAGAAGTGCTTTTAAAATTCCATAAGTTGTGATGATTCAAACTCTATGCTTCATTTATTTATTAATCTGGCCAATCGATTTGTTAAAATTTGTTGTAAAACATAGTGACCCGAAATGGGCTATGTTCCAACATAGAAAGTATCACATTTAGCCTCATGGATGAGAATGTAGTCTTTGAGGTTAAGCGCAAATAAATATAGAAATAAGTTTTGATGATCGTAGAATTGGATACTTTAGGATGATATACTAAAATCCTCAATTTGGTCCAGATGTTTGGAAATTAAAGCGAGATTTTAGCCCTCAGGGAAGGGGAAGTGTGAACTCTAGAGTGAGAGCTAGTATCTTCCCAGCCTAACTACGGGTTTAGGGACCAAACTCTGGATTAGCCAACTTTCTTTATGAACTTCACAGAGAGTAAAGAATAGAATTGCTCCTATTTGGCACAATACCTTAGTTTTATTTCAAAATTATTTTCCTACACTAATTATGAACTCATTTCAAGAGGGAGGAAGTTTTATACAAATTTGAACTCTTCATACATTATTAGTTTAGAGTAAAGGTAAATTTCATTTTAAAAACTTTTTTAAATTGCTTTGCATTTACATTTTGAATTTGCTTAACATACTTAGCATTCCTTTAATTTTATAGGATTAGATATTCTACAAAAACTTGCGATCATTTCCTATATAAGTTTTATATTATTAAAAAGTAGGTTTTATTAAAGTCAATTTTATAAAATTTTTTACTTGAAAAGATATGTATACTTGCATAGTACCCCTAGTTTATAAACCCTTTTTATCATCTTTATATAATATTTAATTATGCACACTAGCCGCTAAATATAAATTGGGTCAAACTTTTGGTTGTATCTCTGAAATTAAATAATTGTGTAATCGCAGATTGGTTCAACTACCACCACTTTAAAGTCTATTAGAGTTACTCTAGAAGAGTCTCTTTGGTTGAAAGATAGGTTGAACTTCTTTTGATTCACTACAACCCTTTATCTTCTCTTGTTTTCTCTATGCTTCTACTATCAAACACTCCATGGAGTAAATCTTTGTCTGAAATGTTTGTTTATGACAACATAAGACCTGCCATAGCAAACTAAAATCAACAGAGAATTAAAAAACTTGAGAAATAGGATACTGAAACAAATAGCCTTAAGATACTTCCCATCATTCCTTTTTTAAGAGCCAAAGGTTCAAAAGTCCATAGAGTACTCTCGTTACAAATATTTATAAAAATTAAGAACCAATTAATTGTATTTAATTCCCTTATATTTATTAAAACACAACTTTTAAGATATGAAAGAGCCAATTAAGTTAATATGATTGACAAGTAGTAGCTACTCAGACCAAAAAATACTGAATAGCTTGTTGACCAAAGGAAAATATGTTGAGATTTTCATACCTATTTTACACTAATTTTGATGATATTGCACTTTAAAGAAAGAAATTTTTAATTTTGCAGAGGGAATGATGAATTAGGGTCATTGGAGCAAAAAGATGCAAAAAGGAGCAAATTTGGAGCAAAAAGGACCAAAATATGAAGATTTGACCTTGGGCATCGACGGCGAGCTCGACGGCGCCAACGACGGGTTTTTCCCGAGAGTCTAGAATTAAATATTCTAGAAGGCCACCAACGGTGTCATCAAGGCCGCCGACGGCAAGCACATCGTTCTCGTAATAGATGCATTGAATGTGGACGATTTTTTAAGGGACGCTTGACCAACTCTTGAAAACTCTTCTACAACTTTAAAATAAACAATTTGGAGGCAGAGAGGGGTGTCCACGTGTGTCCATTAGAGTTTAGAGAGTGTAATTTATGGTTAGTATTGTGAGGAATTCTTCGAGAGATTGTAAGAGTGGAAGGAAAGTGAGAGATTTCTTCCTCGCCGCTTCGAAGGAAAATTTTGTGTGTTGTAAAAAAAGAAAGAGAATCAGAGGAACTTCGAGGAGTTTGCTTGGGGAGGAATTAGAGATAAGTGATATTTACTTATTGAAGTTTGTATGAATTTACTTTTATATATAAATTCTAAGTTTTTTCGTATCTTCTCCATGAGTTCTCAATAGTTTTCTCTGTCTTTCTCCTTGTCTTGAGATTTTATGAAAAGGTGATTTGAATTGGTTGTGCCATGAGAATGTTAAAGAAGTTGTGATGATCTTTTCACTTCAATATTAATTTACTTTCAATCTGGCCAATTGATTTGTTAATATATGTTGAGTTTTACAATTAAAGTGAAGATTACATCCAAGTTTTAGGGAGGTCAAAGTCCTTGAAAGTTGGGTGCAAATAAATAGGGAAATAAAATTTATTGGGAGTAGAATTGGAGATTTTAGAATGATAGACTAAAATCCCCAATTCGGTCCTATTGTTTGGGTGCTGAAGTGTAGATGTTAGCCCTCAGATGACTAAAATCCTCAATTCGGTCCTATCATTTGGGTGCTGAAGTGTAGATGTTAGCCCTCAGGCGAGGGAAACGTGGGAGCTCTGAAGTGAGGGCCGGTATCCTCCCAGCTTGGCCGCAAATTTAGTAGCCAAGCATAGGATTAATCAATGTTCTTTATGTCTGGTCCAAAGGGTAAAGAATAGGTATGCTCCTATTTGGCACAATACAATTTGAATTGATTCAATTTATCATTCACTTAAATTTCTTGACAAGGAGAACAATGCTTTCTTATATATTCAACTTCACATTAGAAACTTTATTAAGTAGAATTAGTTAATTAAGAGTTTATTAAAATTATATTTTTATTTTATTGAACTTAACATTAGAAAATTTATTAGTAGAATTAGTTGATTGAGAGTTTATTAAAATTACATTTTTATTTTAATTGCATATTAGTGACAAATATGCAATTTAAACTATATTGTTGTGATTAAGTATTGATTTTTTAAATCTTAGTTTGTAGCCTCTAATATTACCCTTTGTGGGATCGATATCAAGGACTCCATTAGAGCCCTATATTACTTGAGTGATACGTATACTTATGTTGATAAGTGTGAATTTGCAATTATTGAACATTTTATACACGTCTTTATCAAATCTATAACTGTTGTCAAGTTTTTGGCGTCGTTGTCGGGGATTTAAATCTTCTAGCAGTTGTATTAAATTCTTATATTTTTAAGCATATATAAAGTCGCTGTCAAGTTTTTGGAGCCGTTGCCGGGAGTAAAAATTTGATTTTTTTTTAAAAAAATCATAATTAGAGTAATAGACAAATTAGGACTATTAGAAAACTTTACTTGAATTACAACTTATTTTCATATTTAGTTAACTGTTTTTCTGTGTACTGATTTCAATTGTATGCGTAAAATTGGACCTAAAAATCTTATACCCTACAATTTGGAATTAGAACGCACTGTTAGGAGAATTAGAAAACTAAGAAAAGTACCTAGAAATCCTGACACAATGGAAAACAATGTGAACAATCAAGGAATAGAAAATGAACATCAACCTAGACCTCTACGAGATTATGCAAATCCTATAGCAGATGAAATTCACTTATCTATCCAAAATCCTGATGTAGCTGCTAATTCATTTGAGCTCAAACTCGTTATTATCCAAATGGTACAAAACAATCAATTCAGATGTGCACCAAATGAAGATCCTAATTCACACCTCGCTATTTTTTTAGAACATTGTGCTACCTTTAAATATGACAGAGTTTCAAACGATGCTGTTAGACTTAGACTTTTTCTTTTTTCACTTAGGGATAAGGCTAAGATGTAGTTAAATTCGTTAGCACTTGGATCTATTAGAACTTGGGGAGAACTTTCACAAAAATTTAAATCCAAATATTTCCCTCCATCCAAAACTGCTAAACTTAGAAATGTCATAACATCATTTTGTCAGATTAATAAAGAATCGATATATGAAGCTTGGGAGAGATTTAAAGATCTTCTTAGGAAGTGCCCACATCATTTTTTACCATATTGGTCGATAATTCAAACTTTTTACAATGGATTAGTGAGATCTCTTAGAACAATTATAGATGTTACGGCTGGTGCTTTAATGTCAAAACCTTTTGATGAGGCTTATTCGTTAATAGAAGAGATGGCTACCAACAATTTTCAATGGCTCTCTGAAAGGGTAAATCCTAAAAGAGTAGCTAGTATCCACGATTCTAATGCAATATCTATGTTAGCTTCGTAGATTACTGCAATATCAAAGAAATTAGATCATTATGGAATGAATTATTCTCCAACACCTACTATGATGGAAGAGAATTCATCTGGGCAGTTTTTGGATGTTCAACCCTTTTATGAGACTTTAAATGCTATTAACAATAGACCCAACAATCCTTATTCAAACTATTATAACCCAGGTTGGAAGAGTCATCCTAACTTTAATTGGAATAACAATTCTTTTACAAATCAATAATGGAAAAACAACCCAGTAAACCCATTGGGAAATTCATCCAACTAAAGAAATGTTAATTATAGACTTTCTTATCATCCAGGATTTAACAGCAACACTCAATTTAAGGAAAAGAAGTTGTCTATGGAAGAGCTGATACTGACATGGGTCAATAATTGCAGAATCAAATAAATCAATTACAATTCAAGGAAACCAGTTACAAAATCAAGGAACTGCTATCAAGAATATTGAAAACCAATTGGAGCTATTGCTACTGCGCTTAGTAACCGAACATTGAAAACTTTTCCTAGTACTGTAGAACCAAATCCTAAAGATTAAGGAAAAGNACTTCTGTAACTCTTCAGTTAGCGGATCATTCAGTTACTTATCTTAAGGGAGTTATAGAAGATGTGTTAGTAAAAGTTGATAAATTTATCTTTCCTGTGGATTTTATTGTTTTAGATATGGAGGGAGATAAAAAAATACCTATAATTTTAGGGAGACCTTTTTTAGCTACTGGAAAAGCTATGATAAATGTTCAAAAGGGAGAATTAACCATGAGAGTTAACGATCAAGAAGTGACTTTTAACATTGTGCAATCTATGAAAAGCCCTGCTGTTGAAAGATATAATGAATGTTTTCGCATGAAAATTAGTGAACATCTATTGAACGAGCATTTTAAAGAATATTATGAAGAGAAAAAAGATTTTGAAGACAAAGATGAAGTTATTTTGGAAGAAATATAAAATGAAGAATTAGATTATGTTCAAGTAAGATTTGAGATGTTGGATATTACAGGAAATGCTGATAAGAATCTAGTTCCATCAATTATAAAATCACCTGAACTTGAGTTAAAAATATTTCCTAACCACTTGAAGTATGTGTTTCTCAGAAACTCATACATNAAAAATGCCGATAAAAATCTATTTCCATCAATTATAAAATCACCTGAACTTGAGATGAAAGTATTGCCTAGCTACTTGAAGTATGTATGTGATAAGAATCTAGTTCCGTCAATTAGAAAACCACCTGAACTTGAGTTGAAAATATTGCCTAGACACTTGAAGTATGTGTTTTTGGGAAACTCATAAAAACACCTGAACTTGAGTTGAAAATATTGCCTAACCACTTGAAGTATGTGTTTCTGGGAGACTCGTCTACATTAATTGTTATTATATCTTCAGAATTAAATGATCTGCAAGAGCAAAGACTGTTAGATACATTGAAAAGATATAAAAAAGCTTTTGGTTGGACCTTAGCTAACATTAAGGGAATTAGTCTATCAATCTATATGCATAGAATTATATTAGATGAATAATATAAACCAAGAGTTGATCCACAAAGGAGATTAAATCCGATGATGAAAGAAGTAGTTAAGAAGGAAATTTTGAAATGGTTATACAGTGGAATTATATATCCTATTTCAGATAGTGCGTGGGTAAGTCCTATTAATTGTGTTCCTAAGAAAGGAGGAGCGAATGTTGAAAAAAAAGAAAAAAATGAATTAATACCTATCAGACAAGTTAGTGGGTGGCGTATTTGCATTGATTATAGAAAATTAAACACTGCCACCAGGAAATATCACTTCCCTTTACCCCTTTTAGATCAAATAGTGGATAGATTTGCTAGGCGCAAATTTTTTTATTTTTTAGATGGATATACCAGTTGCCATCAAATTTTTATTGCTCTTAAGGATCAAGAAAAGACAACATTCACTAGTCATTTTGGAACTTTTGCTTTTCGAACAATGTCTTTCAGATTATGTAATGCACGNGAAGTAGTCAAGAAGGAAATTTTGAAATGGTTGGAAACTGGAATTATATATCCTATTTCGGACAGTGCTTGGATAAGTCCAATTCATTGTGTTCCTAAGAAAGGAGGGGTGACTGCTGAAGCACATGAGAATAATGAATTAATACCTATCAGACAAGTTACTAAGTGGCGTATTTGCATTGATTATATAAAGTTAAACACTGTCACGAGGAAAGATCACTTCCCTTTATCATTTTTAGACCAAATAGTGGATAGACTTGCTGGGCACAAATACTTTTGTTTTTTAGATGGATATACCGGCTACCATCAAATTCCTATTGGTCTTGAGGATCGAGAAAAGAAAACATTTACTAGTCCTTTTGCTTTTTGAAGAATGCCTGCGGATTATGTAATGTACCTGCAACATTCCAGAGATGTATGTTTTGCTTTTCGAAGAATGCCTTTTGGATTATGTAATGCACCTGCAACATTCCAGAGATGTAAGTTAATTGATGATGGATTGGAAGTATTTATGGATGATTTCTTTGTATTTGGAACATCATTTATTAATTGATGATGGAATAGAAGTGTTTATGGATGATTTCTCTGTATTTGGAACATCATTTGATGCATGCTTAAATTTTTTTGAAAAAGTTTTGGAGTTATGCGAAAGAACTAAATTAGTTCTAAAATGTGAGAAATGTCAATCTATGGTTGCAGGAGGAATTGTATTAGGGCATAAAATTTCAAAAAATGATATGGAAGTAGACCCTGCAAAAATTCAAGTTATATCTAAATTAACACCTCCTACTAATGTAAGAGGGGTTAGAAGTTTTCTTGGACATGTTGATTTTTACAGGCATTATATTAAAAAAATTTCAAAAATTACCAAATCTCTATGCCAACTTTTAGAAAAGGACAAGAAATTTGAGTTTACTGAAGAATGTTTAAATGTCTTTGAGTTAGTAAATAAAAAGCTAATCACAGCCCCTATAATAGTTTCACCTAACAAAGAGAAACCATTCGAACTGATGTGTGATGCTAGTGATTATGTTATTGGAGCTGTTCTTGGACAAATGTATGATAAGATTTTTAAAGTTAACACTACGCTAGAAAAACTCTTAACGATGCTCAAATTAACTACACTGTTACTGAGAAAGAGTTACTGGCTATTGTGTATGCTTTTGACAAATTTAGATCTTATTTAATTGGGACTAAATGTGTTGTGTACACTGATCACTCTGCTATTAAATATCTGATGCAAAAGAAGGATGTCAAACTAAGGTTAATTAGATGGATACTTTTGATACAAGAATTTGATTTTGTGGTTATTGATACTAAGAGAATTGATAATCAAATTGCTAATCATTTTTTGAGATTATAATATCATGAATTATCTGACACCGACAATGAAATTATGGACAGTTTCCCTGATGAACAACACTATAATATTAATGAGTGGAAGATACCATGGTATGTTGATATTATTAATTATATTGTAAGTGATATTTTTCCACCTATGCTGACATTACAACAACAAAGAAAATTCATTCATGATGCGAAAGCATATTTTGGGATGAGCCTTATTTATATAAACAATGTAAGGATCTTATTATGAGAAGATGTGTACCTTATGAAGAAACTGAACTAATTATTCAGAAATGTCATGATTATGAATTTAGAGGATATTTTGGAACTGATAAAACTGCTTATTAAATTTTACAAGCTGGATTCTATTGGCCTACTCTCTTTAGAGATGTTTACAGATACATAAAAACTTGTGATCGATGCCAACGAGTAGGCAATATATCTAGAAGAAATGAAATGCCTCTGAATTTCATGTTAGAAGTTGAGATCTTGGATGTTTGGGGATTGGATTTCATGGGACAATTTATTCCTTCATTTGGGAACTTATACATATTAGTTGCGGTAGACTACGTTTCAAAGTGGATTGAAGCACAAGCTTTACCTCGTTGTGACGCTAAAAGTGTTTCAAGATTTTTAATGAAAAACATTTTCACTAGAAACAGAATGCCGAGAGTGATTATCACTGACGGAGGATCCCATTTCAGGAATAAATACATTCAGAGATTGACAGAAAAGTTTAATGTTATTCATAGAATCTCTACTTCCTGTCACTTTCGACCCAGTGGGTTAGCTGAAGTTTCTAATAGAGAGATTAAACAAATACTGGAGAAGATTGTAAACCCTAGTAGAGTAGATTGGTCTACTAGACTGGATACTGCATTATGGGCTTACAGGATCGTTATAAAACTCCTATTGGAATGACTCCTTACAGGCTAATTTTTGGAAAGACTTGTCACTTACAAGTAGAATTGGAGCATAAAACATATTGAGTGATTAAAGAATTCAATTATAATTTGAAAGATGCTGGTGAGAAGAGATTGTAACAAATGAATGAATTGGAAGAATTAAGAAATGAATCTTGTGATAACGACACAATTTATAAGGAGAAACTAAAGTTATGGAATGATTAGAAGAATAACCAAAACTTTGAACCAGGACAAGAAGTTTTACTTTACAACACTAGGCTGAAGTTATTCCCTGGGAAATTGAAGTCTCGTTGGTTAGGACCCTTTACTGTGACTCGAGTTTATACTTATGGAGCTGTTGAAATTGAAGATCAAAAGACTGGGAATTGATTTAAAGTAACTGGACACAGACTAAAGTTGTATTTTGAGGGTAAAAGACCAAATTTTAAAGAGGTTTTAATGGTCAGTCAACCTGAATAATATCTGAATAGGTCGGGCAGATAACATTAAACCAAGCGCTTTATGGGAGGCAACCCATAATTATCTTTATTTTTATTGCAATTATAGTATTTTTGTTTGAAATTATCGTTAGTTTGTAGTAGTATTGAACTCTACTACTCGTATTTACCCTTGAATCATCATAAAAATTGGATCCATAGAGAAAATTGGAACGCATTCGGACTAGAGCGAAACTGTAAAATTTTTGCCTTGGGCACCGATGCGGGCTTGACGCCACCGACGGCGGGATTTTCCCGAGATTCCAGACAATTAATTCTCAAGGCTTGCCGACGGCACCATCGACGCCGCCAATGGAGAGAACGACGAGATGACGGTTTCCGGAGTTTAAAATGTCAGTTTTTGGTAGTTTTAGGTTAGATTTACTCCCTATAAACTTTCAAACTGAATTCTTAAATTCATATTACCCAAAAATGAATTGAAACTCCACCAAATTTATCCCTATGTCTTCCAATTCCACTGAAAACCCTAGATTTCGAGTGTTCAACCGGAGGAAGTTTGTTAGTTCCGAGGCGCAATGAATCTTCAATAAAGTGCTGACAAAGAGGAGATTAATCAAAGAAAGAGGATTTGTGAATCGATGATTGAACAATCCTTTGACAGTAATTGAAGAGATGATTGTGCAACGATGATGGGAAGTGTTGTGCTACACTACTGCCGCCATAGTCGTTCCTGTGGTGAAGGAGTTTTATGCTACTTTGCATGGAATCAAGCAGGGATTCATCAATGTGCGAGGCAGATGGATAACTTTTACTCCTACATGGATTAATGAGTTATATATGATCAAGAATTTTCCTGTCTGCCATTATTCCAACTTCGTCCCGACAAGAAATCTGATGAATGAGATCTACCAAATTTTTTACGGACGAGACTGAAGAGTGGAAAGTGAGAGAAAACGAGTATGTTAGTTTCTCTGTACACTTCTAAACCCCATTTATAAACACTAGCACTTCTTCATTTCTATAAAACTATTACCAACAATGAGGATCGGTAAAGTTACTAAAGAAAGTGCTATTCTGAATTACTGTATTCAAATGAGACTGTCGATTGATATTGGATCAATAATCATGAAGTCTGTTTTGGGCCTGATCGTTCATGGATCAACTTATGGGCTTCAACATCCTTCAACAATTTTTTTACTCTGCAGTCAAGTCCAAGTATCTTACGAGAATTGGGAAAATGTACTTCTACGTTGGAAGCCTTTAGACCTAACCGAGAAGTTCCCAGCCAATGAAGATGAGAATGATATGACTATTATTGTGGATCAATCGTCTCAGAATTCACTACCTATTCAGCCTATAATTCCGGACAAGACACTAGTGATCCTGCACAGAATCAAGAAACTGGAGAAAGAGGTACAAAACGTTATGAATACAATTAACAATATCTCTAAAATTTTTTATCATCTAGACTGGAGGATGAAAGAGCATTTTGATCACTCTGGACATATCAAAGGAAGTTTGATACGATTGATGAGAAAGTTGGGATTGATAGAAGAGGAATCTACTAAAGAATTCCCATACCGACCCTTCTATAACCTCTTCGTTCATGTTCAATCAATGGGCGATATCAGAGGAGAAACATGCACTGAATCGGAGGAGTAGTAGATTTACTTTACTACCTATATGTCTATGTGTGTGATTTGATTTGAACTTATGTGTTTGCTTTACTTTTGAATTTTACTTTTAGATCTCAGTATAGTTGAGATTGAGCATAAAATGTTTGTTTTCAGCGTTTAGAGTGTTGTGGCTTGGATTGCAACGCTTAATTGATGTATTAAGGTTGAGAAAATACCAAACTTATGTATGTTGTGTAACGTGTATTGTAACCCTTAGATTTTATATATAATTGTGATGTTTTGTATTGTGAATGTTTATTTGTGTTAGTACATCATTTAATCACTTAAAACTTATGTCTATAATGATTGAATGGATGTCGAGGAAGCTTGAAATTAATCAAAATCGCAAAAATCTGGAAATTGATCCAATTTTGAAAATCTCACCGACGGCGGATTTTTCCGGAGACTTAGGTTATTTAATTCAATAGAGTTAACCATGATAATGAGTGAATCAAGTGGAGGTCTGGGACATCCTTGCCTCATTTATGCACTTTGCCAACTTTCTGAAGTTGAAGCTGGAGTCGATGAAGAATGGGTTTACGCTATGAAACCCATTAGTAAAGATAATTTAAAGACGTATGAATCTCATGAAGGATGGAGATCTGGGAGTAGGAGTAAAGAACCTTCTACTAGTAGAGATATCCCCTCTACTAGTTATGACCTTCCTTCCTCTAGTTCCCCTACCCTTCATGATTTAATGAATGAGTTAACCTTGCAGCGGAAAAGTATAGAGAAAATAAATGAAAGAATTGGGTGATTAGAGCATAGATATGATTATGATAGTGAGTATCTACAGAGGCATTCTGACTTCGAGATAGCTCACTACGAAGCTCAGGCTCGACACTACAAAGGTGAGCCTGATGTTACTTTTCCTGAATGCCCCCGTTATACTCAGTATCATCCCAATCCATCTGCTGACCTGTGAGATGAGGATATAGTATAGGATTTTGATATATGATAGTGATTGATGTCCTTTTATTTTGTGATTTTGTGATAGAGATAGATGTATGTTTGTTTGTCCTTTCATTTTTTCTATATTTTTTTTTTATGTTTGCAGTTAGAAGAATTTTTAATTATTGTTATAAATATTTATCGTTGTAGTTTGAATTTGGATGTGTAGTTATAATAGACTTTGATTAGTACTTTGTAAAATTGTAATGTGATGTGATTTTTTTTTACATTGTGATGTATTTATAATTATTTTTATTTAGTATTGTGATGTGTTACTGAAATATTGTGTTTGTATAATGTTTAGTTTTGTACTTCTTTCAAAATTTCATTACCCAATAAATTCTCTAATGATTTATATGTATAGAAAGCTCCTAATATTACAGACCAGTTAAAGTAAAAATTTTAAGAAGGGACTGCAAAAAATAAAAATAAAAATAAAAATTTCAAAATGATAAAAATACCTAAAATACTGAGGTATGGGAATTTTTCTTTCCACCTGTATCATTTCATATTGAAAAATTTAAGTTTGGGGGAGGGAAGAAGAGACTGCAAAAATTTCAGAATGATGAAAATGTCTAAAATACTGAGGTATGATTTATATTTAGAGAATTTCAGAATGATAAAAATGCCTACAATACTGAGGTATGATTTATATTTATAGTTTTTATTACCTGTATCATTTCATTGAAAAATTTAAGTTTGGGGGAGGGAAGAAAAAGATTAACTATTATATGTTCTCAATTTATATATTTTCAAAAATTATTAATATGATTTTTTATAGTGAATTTAATTAAGATAACTATATTTTGTAGATATTTAAATATTATGATAGATTTAAAGGAATATTTTTGTAAGGAAAATTAATTTTGTAGATTAAGATATTTAGTATAAGAGAATAAGACTATAGTTAATTATTTAAAGTAAAGAAAACTATATTTTGAAAAATTAAGAATCTTAGAAATTCATTTGAGAAGAAAAGACTGGGGCTCAATGATATAAAAGCTATGAAATA
>JXCR01008163.1:0-12305 GCA_002079205.1 Phalaenopsis hybrid cultivar | reverse complement strand
GTTATGCTAATAGTATTTTCCTTCAAGACTTTCGAGCTCTTGGAGTCGGAGTTTGGAGTTCTCTTCTGTTGTTATCTTGATTGTCACTGCTATCCTGAGGGACGGAAGTTGTACTTCCAGCGGAAGCACAACCTCGGATCTATACACGAGGGCATATGATGTGGACTGTGCAGGAATTCTAAATGTTCTTCTGTATGCCCACAAGACCTCTAGTAACTATTCACACCATCCTCTCTTGTTGTCATCAAGTGTCTTCTTCAAGATTTGTACGACTGTTTTGTTAAAATCCTCTGTCAGGTCGTTCGCTCTAAGATAGTAAATTGTGAAAATCTCTAATCAATGTCATGTCGTCTAACAAAACTGTTAATTTTGGTGCTTTTGAAAGTTGAACTGTTGTCTGAAATGATCCTACGTGGGATGCCAAAACGATATACAATCTGATCTTTGAAAAATTGTAGGACGTGATGTGCTTTGACTTCTCTTAACGGTACCATCTCTGCCCATTTCGAGAGATAATTTATTTCTGTGAGTATGAATCTGTGACATTTTGAAGACGGGGGGTCTATTGGAACCACTATATCTGTGTCCCAGCACTCGAATGACCACGACGCAATTATAGGATGCAGCACATTCAGAGATTGATGCAATACCACTCCGTGCACTTGACATTAGTGACATTTCTCAGTGATTTCAACNTAATCTATTTCTGTGAGTATGAATCTGTGACATTTTGAAGACGGGGGGTCTATTGGAACCACTATATCTGTGCCCCAGCACTCGAATGACCACGACGCAATTATAGGATGCAGCACATTCAGAGATCGATGCAAGACCACTCCGTGCACTTGACATTAGTGACATTTCTCAGTGATTTCAATACAATCGGTCATCATTGCTGGCCAGTAGTAGCCTAGTCTCTTGATTTTCATCTTCATTTTTGGGCCCGATTAGTGAGCTCCGCAAAGTTCTGCATGCGTTTCTTTGACAATATCATGTGCTTCTGTCTGGCTCAAACATCGTAACCACATTTGATCGAACGATCTCCGGTACAAGACATTGTCCACCATGCAATATGACAAGACCCTCTTCTGTATATGATGCGTTGCTGACTTATCATCTGGTAGTTGCCCCGTTCGCAAATAGACTATAAACGGTTGACGTCAATCCTCTGTAGACTCAGTAATTGTTATCAATGTTTCTTCCCTTTCTTGTCTATGGAGAGTATCCATTTCAATTTGGGATAAGACCTGGAGTCCTCTTGTGCACATGTAAATTCCTTAACGAGCTTGGTCAAAGCGTCTGCATAAGCGTTCTCTCCCCTAGGAATTCTATACAATGTCACATTGCGAATCTTTTACAGTAATTTCATCGTGTAGCGACGGTGCTGTTCCAATTTGGGCTTTAGAATCTTGTACCGTTCGGCTACTTGTTGAATTATGAGCTGTGAATCGTCGTAGATGTCGATGTCTGTTATGTTCATTGATACTGCCAACTGTAGCCATGTTATTAGTGTTTCGTATTCTGCTTCGTTGTTTGTGCATGGCTCTATTAAATGGTAGGAAAATCTTAGCATTCTCCGATCTGGTGTGATGAATATTAGTCCAATTCCTTCTTTGTCGGGCACTATTGTTTGCAATCCTTTATCTTTCCTTGTTGATGAAGCTCCGTTAAAGTACAGCCCCAAGCGTCGGATACTGTGGGTTTCCAGACTCATTATCTGTTCTTCTGATAAGTCGTCGTTGAGAGGAGATTTTCGAAGGGGCGNGTTGAATTATGAGCTGTGAATCGTCGTAGATGTCGATGTCTGTTATGTTCATTGATACTGCCAACTGTAGCCCTGTTATTAGTGTTTCGTATTCTGCTTCGTTGTTTGTACATGGCTCTGTTAAATGGTAGGAAAATCTTAGCATTCTCCGATCTGGTGTGATGAATATTAGTCCAATTCCTGCTTTGTCGGGCACTATTGTTTGCAATCCTTTATCTTTCCTTGCTGATGAAGCTCCGTTAAAGTACAGCCCCCAGCGTCGGATACTGTGGGTTTCCAGACTCATTATCTGTTCTTCTGGTAAGTCGTCGTTGAGAGGAGATTTTCGAAGGGGCACGAAGGTTATGTCAAACTGCAACAATATCATTGACCATCTTGCCAACCTTCCAGACAGTGTCGGCCGAGTCATCAAATATTGTAGCAGATTAAATCTCGAAATAAGGGTGACCTTATGAGAAAGCATGTAGTGTTTGAGCTTTTGAGCGGCGAAGGTTAATGTCAAACAATGTTTCTCAATGGAAGGATACCTCACTTCCATCGGAATTAAACGATGACTAAGGTAACCTTCGTCGTAAACCTAGGCTAGTAGGGCCCCAAGAGAATCGTCTAAAGTCGCGGTGTAAAGTTTCAATGGTCTACCCGAAACTGGTGCCGCTAATACAGGAGGTGACATTAGGTACTGCTTAATGCTTTCAAAGGTCTGTTGACGTTTCTCATCCCAAGTAAACTTGGCGCCCTTTTTTATTAATGTTGAAAATGGCTCATAACGTCCTGACATATTATATATAAAGTGTCTTAGATACGTCAATTTTCCCTGAAAAGATCGTAGGTGTTTCAAATTCTTGGGGGCGCCATTTTCAAGATAGTTTTAATCTTCTCTGGATCGATTTCAATTCCACGATGACGGACAACAAATTCAAAAAATTTCTTGAATGTAACACACTTTAAGGGATTCATTTTAAGATTAAATCGTTACAACCGTTCAAAGACAATTCTCAAATCAAGCAAGTGATTTTTCTTTTGTTTGCTCTTAATATACAAATCATCCCCATAACATTCTACTTTGTTGTGAATGAGGTCATCGAAGATTGTTGTCATGGCTCGTTGGTATGTTGCTCCAGCATTATTTAGTCCAAACGACATCACTGTATACCAATATATTCCAATTGGTGTTCTAAAGGTTGTAAGTGTTGCTTCTTCCGGCGCCATTCTCAGATTAGTAATCAAACTAGAGCATCCAATCAAGAAATTAAAAGAATATTAGAACACCAAAAATCCTAACAGAAAAGATTGATCTGCTAGACTTGATAATGCATTATGAGCGGATAAAACTGTTTAAAAACTTTTATAGAATATTACCATATAGGCTCATATTTAAAAAGGTTTGTCACTTGCCACTTGATTTGGAGCATAAAACTTATTGAGATGTTAAGGACTTTAATTATAATTTGAAAAATACTGGTGAAAAATGATTATTGCAATTAAATGAGCTTGATGAAATTAAAAATGAATCTTATGATAATGCAAAAATTTATATGGAAAAGATGAAGATTTTGCATGATTGAAAGATTCCAAGAAAAGATTTTCAGTCTACAAAAAAAGTTTTACTTTATAGTACAAAATTAAAACTATCCCCGAAAAACTTATGTTTATGTGGTTGGTCGTTTATTGTAATAGAAGTCCATCTGTGTGGTGTTATGGATATTAAAGATCCAAAAACTGAAAGAATATTTAAAGTAAATAGACACTGATTGAAACCTTGCATATGTCGAAACAAGTCTGTGTATGGTGATGTCCTAATGTTGGGTCAACCAGAGTAAAAAATTGGATACGTCGGGCTGATGACATTAAACCAAACACTTCGTAGAAGGCAATGCATAGTTATCTGTGGATTGATTTTCAATTGACTATTGTTATTGTGTTAAACGTATTAAGTTTTAATGGGACCTACAAGATGTGAGGCATAAAACACTAATTTAATGATCTAAATGAAGTTGGGAAAAGATAATAGAATCCAAGGCCAAGCGGTGCCTATTTGGGCACTGGAGCCTAAGCGCCAAAACCTGGCGCCTACACTCCAGTTCGCAGTGAGCCCGTCGCCTAAGCGCCCACGACTTGGAAAACA
The DNA here is from genome assembly GCA_002079205.1 of Phalaenopsis hybrid cultivar. Lineage (NCBI taxonomy): Eukaryota > Viridiplantae > Streptophyta > Magnoliopsida > Asparagales > Orchidaceae > Phalaenopsis > Phalaenopsis hybrid cultivar. The sequence goes on along the minus strand of JXCR01008163.1, from coordinate 8,415 downwards.
TGGATAAACCGCCTCTTGGCAGTTTAAACCCGCATATTCCGTTTAAAACCTCCATAAACCTACCTAATGATCCTAGGGCTTCAATATCTAGACGTGAGAGACCATATGGAAGTAGGAAGTGAGTGCATGATCAACTTTCCCTTGTAAATACGGAGAGCAAGAACAATGGATTGTTTGATAGGAAGAAATCCATCAACAAGGATGCCCAAACTTACATCAATGGATTTCTTGCGCTTAGCCTCAAAGGTATTACATAAAAGATCAAGAAGATAGAGAGAATATAGTGAATATCTATATTAACTTCAACGACATTTGTCATCATTTCGATCATCTGGACTAGTAGATGAAAAATCAATTTGATCAAATGATATGTTTCTAGGAGGCGCAAATAAGGATGTATCAGAAGAACAACTGAATCGAAGAAAAGTCTGCTGAAGAATTTCCACACTGTCCGTTTAATAACCCGTTTGTGCATGACCATTTGAAGAATGAGAGCGTGGAGGAGAATAGAGTTAAATTTATTAATAGTACTGCTTTGTGTTGGAAAATATGATATTTAAGTGTGTTTGATATGTCGAACTCTAATTTGTAGGTGTCGTTATGTCTGCATATTGTATGTGCATGTGTTTGTTTTGTTTATTTGCTTATGATGGATTGATGTTTAGTTGGACTTATGTTTATGTTAGTAAGTTTATATTAAGTTTGTTAGTTTGACATATGGTGTTAGTGTACATGGATCAATTTCATTGTTTGTATTTCGGAGGTACTTGTGTAAATTTAAAATTGGAAGATGATTATTAAAATGATGTTGAATCAAGTAAATTAGGGTGCGGAGGCCTTAAGTTTTTTGTGTTTATATGTTTAAAAAAAATGCAAAATTCAGCACTGGCGCCTTAGCGTCAGTTACCCGAGAAGTATGGTGTCAAAGCCAACGTCTAAGCGCCAAATAGGATGAACCGCCTATTCTGACCATTTAATCGCGAAACTACCCCATTTATCTACGAGATTTAAGGCCTAAAACTTTGGATTTCTTCTCCGGGTAAGAACTACACTTTGCCTAAGAAATTTTTCTCTTTCACCATGGATTTCTTCTACATTATATAAATTTGAAAATACTCAAAAATATGGATAAGTTTGTAAAAATCCATGGTGGAAAAGTTTGTTCGCTTGGAAATTGCTTGTTAGAGCCTTGAGAACTTATATTTGAAATTTATTTGGATTTTTTAGATTTCGAGATGGCTCCAAAAACAAAAAGTCAAAAAGAGAAAAAGGGAAGGAAATCTTCGATAATAAGAAATTTGTCAATATGTTTATTTTTTATGCTAAACATGTTTACTTACTGCTACACATACCTTTTTTTACTACTTGTATCTATATTATGTTCATGTTTACATACCTGTTTATACAACTTGTACTACAATGTCTTAAAGTATTTAAAAATTCAAGTTTGAGGAGGGAGAAAATCTTTTAAAAAAAATTATTAAACCTTATTTGTCCCCAATAAACTTTATTTAAATATCATTTAACATAACATATGGTATGTGGTATTATCTATAGAGAACTATATTTTTAATTCTATGAAAGTTATAGTAAACTTAAGCAAAATTTTTTCATGANCAATAAACTTTATTTAAATATCATTTAACATAACATATGGTATGTGGTATTATCTATAGAGAACTATATTTTAAATTCTATGAAAGTTATAGTAAACTTAAGCAACATTTTTTCATGTTTAAGAGTAGTGCTAAAGTTAAGATATTTAATATAAAAGAATAGGAATATGCTTTTACAATTCAAAGTAGTACAATTGTATTTTTAAAACACTAAAGATCTTCGATTTACACTTTAAAAAGAATTACAAACTATGAAAAATCATTTTTATACTAATACACATTATCAATTTAAGAAATGTGAGAAGCTTTTAACTTTAAGAAAAGAATGGTGAAGTTCAAAATCATTAAAGACTATTCAAATATAATATTCCTCACATAAAAATAAAAAAAAAGAAAAGATAAAAAATGATCCTGAAAGAAAAAGAAAAGCAAAAGCAAAGAAAAAAAAGTTAAAATAAAAATATGTGACGAGAAACTTGAGGAGGTGCATAATTAAAAATTGACTTAAATTATCTTAAGGGAAGAAATTTATTTACATTTCTAAGCTTATTCTCTTTTTTAAATGTCTTAGTCAAATTTTTACAAGTAGAGTTCTAATATAATTCTATCTTTTAATTTTTTCTAAGATTTCTATGACAAATTACAATTGCTTTTGAAATGAAAAAAAAAACAGAATTCTTAACTTAAGTATTAGATACTCTTATACGTCAGTTTTATCCNATAATTCTATCTTTTAAATTTTTCTAAGATTTCTATGACAAATTACAATTGCTTTTGAAATGAAAAAAAAAAACAGAATTCTTAACTTAAGTATTAGATACTCTTATACGTCAGTTTTATCATAAATTATTAAAAAAATTTCTAAAATTTCAACATCATATTCACGAGACAAATGTGTAGGAATCTCTAATGAAACCCACTAACAGAAGTTAAAGCATTTTCACAAAATAAATGAGTTATTTGAAGACATGTAGCGTTTACGTTTGGGGAATTGACACGCCTTAAAATGTGTTATTTTTATATATACATTTTATGCTCATTTTTAAGGATAATGCACTTTAATAAAAAGTATTTTGTGTTTTTTTTACTTCAAATATAAAGTTTAAGAGCAAAAAGAGCNAAAAATTTCTAAAATTTCAACATCATATTCACGAGACAAATGTGTAGGAATCTCTAATGAAACCCACTAACATAAGTTAAAGCATTTTCACAAAATAAATGAGTTATTTGAAGACGTGTAGCGTTTACGTTTGGGGAATTGACACGCCTTAAAATGTGTTATTTTTATATATACATTTTATGCTCATTTTTAAGGATAATGCGCTTTAATAAAAAGTATTTTGTGTTTTTTTTACTTCAAATATAAAGTTTAAGAGCAAAAAGAGTAAAACAGAGCAAAACAAGGTCAAATAGATCAAAGGAGCAAAAAGTTAGCTAATGCCTAGACGCGAGGGAGTTAAAACAGGATTCTAGAAAATTGGCGCTTAGGCGCCGAAAATGGTTTTGATTGTTGTGTAATGAATTCAGACAAATTTTGAAGAGGTGTTTAAAGTGACTCTTAGTGATTTGTGCAATGAATTTAAACGAAGCATTGGCTGGTCGAAAGGGGGATCGAAAAAGAGAGCAGTAGTAAACTTGGGTGTGTGTGTGGTGTGAGGGTGTGTGAGAGAGTGTTGGAGACAGTTCTTCTAGTGTGTGTTTTGGTGTGTCTATTGGAGTAAGCAGTTATCAAAGGAACTTCAAAAGATTTGCTTGGGGTGAAGTTTTAAATAAGTACTTTGTATTTTTTGTTTGAGTTTTCTNTTAAAGTGACTCTTAGTGATTTGTGCAATGAATTTAAACGAAGCATTGGCTGGTCGAAAGGGGGATCGAAAAGGAGAGCATTAGTAAACTTGGGTGTGTGTGTGGTGTGAGGGTGTGTGAGAGAGTGTTGGAGACAGTTTTTCTAGTGTGTGTTTTGGTGTGTCTATTGGAGTAAGCAGTTATCAAAGGAACTTCAAAAAATTTGCTTGGGGTGAAGTTTTAAATAAGTACTTTGTATTTTTTGTTTGAGTTTTCTTCTCTACAAACTTTGATTTTTATAAAATCATGTTTTGTTGTGTTATACCCATAAAGTAAGAGTAGTTTCTTTCTTTTTCTCCTTACAATAAGAAATAATCAGGTGTAGAATTAGAATTGTTTAAGATTTCTCTTATTTCATACTTGTGATGATTCATTACTTCGTACATAATTTATATCTTCAATCTAGCTAATTGAAATGTTAATTTTTTTTGTAAATCCACAATAACCTGGGAGGGTTGTGTTCCTCGACTAGTAAAAATCACATTAATCTAGTGGATGAGAAGGTAACCTATTGATTAGTGCAAATAGATAGGGAGATAAGTTTTGATGGGTGTAAATTGGTGATTCTAAAACGACAGGATAGAACATTAATTAATTTGATTTAAAGTTTGGAACTTAAGGCGGGGTTACTCCATAAAAATGATCGTAGTGGGTAATTTGGACGTGGCAGGATAGAACCTACCCAACATAACCAAGGATTTAAAAACTTAATTTTAGGTTAGCCAATATTCTTTATGCACTCGGTAGAGGGTAAAGAATAGGATTTGTTAAACAACATTTAAACCTTTAGATATTTGATTCCTACATTGATTATTATCTCTTTGCAAGGGGAAAGAACTTTGAAATAATTTGAACTTTTCCATGTAAAACTAGTTAAGAAATACTGCATTTTTTTAGGCTTTCAAATAAATCAGTATGAATTTAGTAACTTCTTTTTACACAAACTTGCTACCATATTTCCTAGATAATTGTCTGGAGTTAAAGTAAAGTTTTTCTAAGTCCATAAAAAGAGATTCACCTTCCCTGTGGAATCGATACTGGGATTTTAAAAGAAAATTTTATATTACTTGAAACGATATGTATACCTGCGTAACACTCATAGTGTGTAAACTATTAATCAAATTCTAAATTCTATAAAATGTCCACTGTGCACACTTGTCATTAAAATAGATTGGTTAATTTTTTGCCAACTTTTTTAAAACTAAATTACTACGTAATTGACGTTTTATGTCAGCGTGTTTTCGGCGTCGATCTTATTGACGTGTTATTTCGGTGTTATTGCCCCCAAAGACACAAAAATAACACTTTTGCCGCAAATAACTTTGGGTGGTAAGTACGTAATATATTTATTTATTGAAGTAATAGATTCATAGTGTTGTATTATTATTATAATTCATATGATTCACATCATCGTGATCATCCAATTTTATAACTTCCACAAGATGTCGGAACAATTTGAAACTTTCTCTTAAAGTCATTTTTATCGTTACTATCAAATAAGTTCTACATTATTGATCTCTTACTCTTGCATGAACCACTAAATAATTCGATCTCATTGCTTCTGAGATCAAGAACAACCTTGGAGTTATCTCTAGCAACCAAACAACTCTCCTCTTTACCAAATTCAACATTACTTCTTAGCAAATTTTCAGCTTCTTCATTGACTCTAAAAAACTTCATAATTGTCTCTCTCCATTCACGTGCCTTCCCCTAACTTTCTCCACTAAGTTAGGATTGTTCTGTAAGAAGCGCAGAATCCAATCCTCCAAGAATGAATATTTTCTCCATGAGTCAATCTCAGTGATTTTTTTTATTTCACTCATTCTATTTCCTTCCTATAACACTGCAAGAAAAACATTAATAACAAAAAAAAGTATTATTTGAGTGTTATTACAGCAATAATTGAATGTTACTTGAGGTAACCCACATTATAATTTATGTATTATTGATTTGTTATTCAAATGTTATTCGAATGTTATTGATATGTTATTTGAGTGTTATTGAGGTATTACTCGAGTGTTACTTGAGGTAACACACTAAGTATTAGTGTATTTTAGGCGGCAGTGTAATGTCGATGTTTTTGACTAGTTATCTCGGTGTTATCACGTCTTAAAACTCACAAATAGCACAGCTGCCGCAAATAACAATGGGTGGTATGTGCATAATATATTTATATACAAAATTAATAGACTAATATTAATATATTATTATTATAATTCATATATTTTGATCATCGCATCATCGAATTATAAAACTTTCTCAAAATGTTGGTACAATCTGAAACTTCCTCTCGCTGCAATTCTACATTATTAAGCAGTTTTTTAGCTTATCCATTGATTCTGAAAAAATCCAAAATTTGTCTCTCCATTCAGGCCCCGTATGCTAACTCTGTACACTAAATAAGTGTTCTTCTCTAACAAGCACAGATTCCCAGCTTTCAATAACGAGTATTTAATCCATGAATCAATCTCAGCAATTTTATTACGATATTATTCGAGTGTTATTCGAGTATTATTCGAGTGTTTCTTGAGGAAACCTGTCGTTATTTCAATGTTATTGGTGTTTTATTCGAGTGTTATTTTGGTATTACTCGATTGCTATTGATATATTATTGAATTGCTATTTGAGTATTATTCGAGAGTTACTTGCGGAAACACGCTGTGTATTGTCGTGTATTTGGCGGCGGTGTTATGACGATGTTTTGTCGTGCTATCCCGGCGTTATTGCCCCCGAAAACATAAAAATAACACAACTGCCGTAAATAATGTTGGGCGGTATGGACCAGGAATATATTATTATTATAATTCATATGATTCAAAACATCATCATTATCAAATTCTATAACTCCCACAACATGTCGGAAAAATCTAAAACTTCCTATTACTACAATCCTACAATACTTCTTAGCAGTGTTACAGCTTCTTCATTGATTCTAGAAAGGTCAAAATTTTGTTTCTTTCCATTCTCGTATGCCAACTTTGTCCACTACTAGATGACAGTAATTTACCTGCATGTGTACATGTTATCCAATCATCCCAGACAATTGTGATGTTTAGATAGTCAACCACTGTGCTAATTAAAAAACATTCGTCAGAAGCGAGTAGGAACATTTCCACCTCAAACAATTGTGTAATTGAAATCATGAACTAATGTGTCGACGGAATAATATCTGTTAGGAGTGTGATAGATTATGTTTTGACGATACTCCTAAAACATTTATAAGTTAAGAATATGAAGTATACTAATGTTTTAAAGATTACATCTTAAAAAGTAATATAAAAGAGAATGCATGTAAAAATTCCATATTCAATCCATGGGCAAACATCAAGTGTATATATTATAAATTATTAGGTGATCTTCTAGAATATATTGGTAGAGATCAGCATGCATGTTAATTTCCATTTTTTTTAGTTATCTTAGTTTAGACGATTTATTACTCCACTGATTTATCTTAGATAACTCATTGTGTTATTTTAATATTTTTCTAGGTTATAAAATTTTGAATAAGATGATACTAGAGGAAATAATGTTTATAAAACGCGAGCACACTAACTTTAAATATAAATTTTTATTTTTTCGATTAAACTTTTTCTTTTAGTGGCACTTCCAATTAATATGTAGATATTAAAATGTTAAAATGTTACTCATAGAAATAAAATATAGAAAAAAATAATTTCATTATCTGATTGTCTATTCCCACCNTAATGTTTATAAAACGCGAGCACACTAACTTTAAATATAAATTTTTATTTTTTCGATTAAACTTTTTCTTTTTGTGGCACTTCCAATTAATATGTAGATATTAAAATGTTAAAATGTTACTCATAAAAATAAAATATAGAAATAAATAATTTCATTATCTGATTGTCTGTTCCCACATTATTTATTTTTAAGCCCTGGGTCAGGTTATTATAGATATCCATCAAAGAGGAGAGTTACCCTACATTTTTCAATAAGGGGAACCCCGAGAGAATGTGACAAGGGCAATTACAAGAGAAATTTGGTTGTTGGCCTAGCTGTTTGGTATAGTGGGAGGGAGTTCGTAATAATCTTAAGGATTGATTTTTACCACTGTCAGCTAGAAGGCAAATACAAGAAAAATTCAGTAGGTCGGTTCAGGTAGAACGATCGATTATGCGGTAAAACAGAGTTTACTATGCCATAGAGATTTCCACCACACTGTCTGTTCNTAGCTGTTTGGTATAGTGGGAGGGAGTTCGTAATAATCTTAAGGATTGATTTTTACCACTGTCAGCTAGAAGCCAAATACAAGAAAAATTCAGTAGGTCGGTTCAGGTAGAACGATCAATTATGCGGTAAGACAGAGTTTACTATGCCATAGAGATTTCCACCACACTGTCTGTTTTGGATTGAATGATTCAATCAGGCAACCACAAGTGCCACTTCAAATTAAAGACTACTCGGGTCAAGCGGGTGAAAACTGATTTCCAGTAAACTCAGAAGCCTAAGGGCATGCACCAGCAAAAGAGCTTAGAAGAAGTGACATCAAAATATATTCTAGAGAGTCTAAAAGAAAGTAAACTCATGCTAAAAAAGTTAATATCCACGTGGATGGCAGTACCATAGAGATCTTGTGCTAAGTGTGGAAGTGACATCATAGTAAATGTAAATATGATTAGAAAGTATGTTACTTATGAAAACAACTTCGTCATCATATGAGACACTGTCATATTTCTGCTCAGAGAATGACACCAAGTGCTAACTCAAAAAGAGATTCATCTCAAAGGAATTTCCAAGAGGGATCCACCTTTAGAAATGGTCAGCAGAGGATGATAAAAGCTGGATTAATGACTCATAACGAACAACCAAAGAAAAAAAAATTGACAAAGAGTTTATTCCTTAACTCATCAAGAACTTGAAGAACATATTGCTACTGACGCTGATGCTCATTGAGTTTAAAGAGTGATTTTAATTATCATTTTGGTTGTCATTTAGT